>PVJO010034276.1:0-11145 GCA_004026905.1 Hystrix cristata | reverse complement strand
GCCCAACTCTCCCCATTCTCCTTTGTTCAACCCCATGAGTAGCTCTAGGCTTCTTTCTCTTCTAGGAACACAATGAACTTCTTACTGCCCAGGACCTCTGCACTTACCAATCATTCCTTCTGAATTGCTCTTCTCTTGGACCATGGCCAGTTCCTAAATGGTGATTTATTTAGTGCCAGTGTTATCCACTCATAGCTTTCCTGACCCACTTTGCTCCTGCATAATTTTCTGATCACTACCCTGTTTTGATTTTTGTCATCAATCTCTGCTATTATTTTTTACTTGCTTATTGTCCTGTCTCTCCACAATAGGCTGTGAGCTCTTTGAGAACAGCTACCTCGCCTGTCTTGTCTGCCGCTCGATCCTTAGCATCTGTACTAGTGCTCAGTCATTATCTTTGAATGAATGAATTTTCTAAGACAATCTGCTGAAGATAATTTAAAATCTACAAAGAAGTCTTTGAAAATCTTGCAGCACCCAGGCGAGTCCATGTGGAAATAGCTGACCTGGCTGTACCTCAGAGAGAATCCGCACGTCTTTGGATCAGAGCCGCCCTTGGAGTGCAGCCACCCCGTGCGTGGCTGGCACCTGACAGAAACAGTACGTAGGAAGTCACTCTATAGTGAAGCCCAGGGGCTCTGGTTGTCCCTCTTCAGAACCAGTTCCATGCATTCATGGTATTTTCACCCAGAGATGTGTCCTGCAGATGGTCCCTTTAATATTTTACATCAACAGGCAACAAGTGGTGTTAGTTGAAAATTTCTAATGTACCAAGCAGTCTGTGCACAGGCAGTCATTTTAAAGCCAGAAGGGTGCCTCTGTTTGGGAAAGAGGAGTTGGCCTTCAAAGAGAGATGGAATTGGAGCCTCCACTTACCTACCCACTCTCCTTACACATCTGCTTGAATGTTGCCTTCGGCTGCCATGCACACCTCCAGGGAATGCAAAGGTAAAGCAGTTTTTCCAGTTATGATCTTCACTGCAGCATATTTTGCTTCATCTTTTTTTCTAGTACTGAAGATTGAACCCAGGGCCTTTTACATTTTTTAAATTTTGAGGCAGGGCCTCACTAAGTTGCTAAGTTCCCCAGCCTGGGCTCAAACTTGCTATTCTCCTGCCTCAACCTCCTACAGTGCTGGGATTACAGGTAGGCACCATCACAGCTGGCTTTTTACTTCATTGTAGGTCACTGATCCAGAGAAGTAAGGAGGAGGAGACAGAACCGAATGGGACCAGATGTGTGGATTGCATTCACTGAATGCCTTATAGGAAGAAGGGGGTGTGGTCTCCCTCCTCTCGCCCAGTCCTGTGGTCCCTCCGTGATCAACTGACCTCTGTTGGTAACAGAGTTTCATCAGTGCCAACACAGATGTGTGTACCTCTGTGAGGCAGAGCCAGACAAGGAAACCGGTCACGATGTACAAAATAATCACGATGAGGGCAGTAATGATTCTGCTGGCTGCCTGCCACTGCCCGCTTCCTTTCCTGGGAGCTGTGGGGAATGGCGCTGGACAGGGGAGTCATGCACGGAGCTCTGAGTATTACCTCAGTCTGAGGATGGCGCCACGTGGTGGTGTTTGGCTACATGTGGCAGGTAGCGAGCAGGCCATAGCTTCCCGCAAGGACTCCAGGGCTCTGATGGGCTGGGGACTTTCGACTCAGAGCATCACAGAGGCGCAAGGGCACTGCATAAAATCATGAAAATGATGAGCTGGAATACACCAAACCAACTCCCTGTCCTTCCCAGTATGAGAAAAACCAAACAGTTATATACTCTACACACTCACCCTTTTCATCAACATCCCAGCAATGGTTAAGCAAAACCATCACGTAGAAAGTGCCACGTCGTGTGCCAGGTACTCAGTGACGGGCACTGAGGGTCCTAACTCTCCTAGAGTATTCATTCTTGTTCATACGTTTTTAATAAGACAGCCTTACTGAGACATAATTTGATACATACAATTCACTCATTTAAAATTTACAGTTCTGCAGCTTTTCAAATATTCACAGATGTGTTCAACTATCACCAGAATTGGTTTCAGGACAGTTTCATTACCCCGGAAGATAATAAGAGATTTCAAGGAGCTAATCGCTCTGTTAACCACTGAGTTACAATGGCGATTATTGCTCCTACTTCTGTAATGGGACGAAGCGTGTAACTCGAGGAACAGTCCGTCCCTAGGCCACGCAGTGGGTCACACCAAGCAATCATTTTCCCGAAAGCAACAAGACAGGCTCTGAAAGAAACCCTGACAAAGGCGGGAGCCGTTGCTGCCCGACGTCCTGCTCCTTCTGGTCTGTAGAACTCGTGAAGCTTTAAGCCTGAGCTATGGACAGAGGCAGCCGCCCCATCACTCCCACCCCACCCACCTTGGTCCCACTTCAGCTCTGCACTGGCCAGAGTTCAAGGAGAATGACCATTGTGCAGCTCTGGAGTGGTCAGCTGGGCTGAGGTCTGAGCTGGACGCTGACACAGCTCTGGGAGGGAGAGAATGTGGGCTCCAGCCTGGGCCGTCTGGATTGTGATGATAAAGGGGACAGTGCCGGTGAGATGTCCCGCAGGAGGTGACTAATGCTGTGGTGCATTGTTAATGTTGGAAAGATTTGATCAAGATTCTGAAGGGAGTTTTGAGGGAGCCAAAGGCTTGTGGCAGTCACCGTTCTAACACCATCACGGACGCATTAACATCAGCTTCCACATGTACACAAAGCGATGCCGGTACGTGATGAAAACTTCACTTTGCATGTGGTGTAAGGGGACAACTTTTATGCAGACCCATTGTCTTATGCCAAGAAAATGTCAATAATTACTTTTGTCTTTTAAAGTGATATAAAACCTCCCAGTGCTCTTTCCCATTCACTGGCCCCACGTTGTCCACCAGGGCCCTCTGAGGGGTGCTGAGGCAGCTCCCGGTTTTCCTCACACATGTGATGAGGAAGGGAGGCCAGGAGAGAGCCCGGGATGAGTGCACGGCTCCCCCCATTCATGGTAGGGTGGGGCGAAGTTAGGCAGGTGTTTGCTCCTGCCACGCACGCTGTTGCTCTGGGTCTCCTCTTAGAGAACCTAAGGAGCATTTCCCTGGTTCAATGTATTTTAGCCATTCAGTTGCCAAAAGAACTCCTATTCAGGATCTGGGGTGCTGGGCCAAGAGAAGGATTTGTGTTGATACCACCCTCCACCTCCACAACAGAGAGAATTAATGGCACAGTCCTTGATGCATTTGAGAGAACCACTTAACTGCTGACTCTGCTGGTTCTAGTTATTTACTTCCCTGTTCAACAGAAGTTGAAAAATCACCTGTTATTAATTTTCGTAAAATCTTCCAGCTTCAGAATGTGACTCTAAAGCCATTTTTACAAAGCAAAGTTGGAATTCTCAGCTTTTTGCTTTCAAATGACTAAAGTTATTCATCAGCTGTTCTCATAAACGTCAGCCTTACAGTTTTTTTCTCTTCCATTTTCTAGATGAGATAAACATGTTCAGGTTTGCTGAATTTCTTTCACCGCACAATCAACCATCCAAATAGCTCTTAGCCCTTTTCCTATTTTAGATATAATTTTTAATTATATCTCCTCTTAGGCAAATCTTCATTCACGTTATTTATGGTTCACTCTAATTTTTATCAATTAATAAGTGTTTATTTAGCTGCTGCTATATGTTCAGCACTGTAGTGGACACTGGATGGAGATACCCGTTTAACTTAGCCTTTATTGAGTCATGGGTCCTCAGCAATCTTGTACTTCGTCTAAAGAAAACATTGACCTTATGAAATAATAAATACACTGTGGGTCATCTGAAGCCTACCACTCTATGGAATTATGTGGCATTTGGGGGCACACGGAAATAGA
Organism: Hystrix cristata; assembly: GCA_004026905.1. NCBI lineage: Eukaryota > Metazoa > Chordata > Mammalia > Rodentia > Hystricidae > Hystrix > Hystrix cristata. The sequence goes on along the minus strand of PVJO010034276.1, from coordinate 7,297 downwards.
GACCGGTAGAAGCCAGGAGTCTGGGAGAATGAGAAGACACAGGACAGAAGGACTGCAAAAGAGGCAGGATGCAGAGTGTTTTTCAGACAGGGGACCACACAGCTGTCTGTGTCTTTGTTTTGAAAATCATGAGTAACCTGGGATGACTCACAGAAGCAGACAAGAGGGAGCCATTGAATGTTCATTTACAAAATGAAGAACGTGTTTACATTCAATTCTGCTGCAAGGGATAGAAGGGAACAGATAGTGAGACTTGAGTCCTAGAAATGGATGGGCGGATGGTATGGTATTTAGCAGTCGGATATGTCCCCTTAGTGACAGAACGTGACCTTCTTATGTTTTTCCAGCAGAGGAACCCCAGGGAAACAGAGGCACCCAAAAGGATATTTAGATCAGGAGAGGAGAGGGAAGAAGCATATTAACTCACAGCAGTATCAGTGTGGAAGCAGTTCTGCCATTTGATTATGCTTCCCTTCAGGGATTCTAGACTCCCCCAGATAGTGTAATTTCTTTCCTATGGCAGTAAAAACAGTATCTTATAACCTTGTCACTCTTTGTTTTAATGGGGCCTGGGGAGGTGATGCAGTACATCCTGATCTTTAATGTGAAAATAAAAGGTGCCCACCCATGGAAGATGCTCGGTTAAGCTCTGGACCTCTGGGCTCAAAAGGACCATTCTGCACAAATACAACTCTTCATTCCCCGGGACCTGACTATAGTCCCTGCCGCCCCCATGCCTTGAGCCTCGGGATTCCAGCTGCACGCAGCTCCTCTCCGGGATCAGGGCCAGGGCACACCTTGGAAAGCCACGTCTCATCTCCTGGTCATGGTACACAAACAGCATGGTCTGAACCAAAATCAGGGTTTTGTTTTGAGACCACTGGTCTTAAAGGATGTCACTTCATGTGTAGGGGAAGATGTTCACAAGCCCTACTGCCCTGTCAGTCAATTGCACCAGGCCATGGGAATCACGGCCTCGGGAAGAACTTACCCAAGGGACAACTGCCGAGGGCCATGCAAGTGTCCTGGGTCCGGTCAGAGCTCCCCGTAACTGAGCTGGGAGCTCCGTGTGGGGAGGGAGAGGCAGAGGATGCGATGGAGCAGAAGCCCAGGCAGCACCATTGGAAGCGTTTCCATCACTTCATGTTTACAGGGGGAGACGGGGTCCCCCTGCACTGAGGATACTATTTGAGAATTGCTTTCTCTTGGCCATTGTTGTCATCTAAAACAAAACTTGATGGGGAAAGAGACGAGGCAAATTAGTGTAATGGGAGCCTAGGTCTGGAATCACGCAGACCTTTGTTCTACTCTAGCTCTGCCACTGGCCTTGCACAGGCTGTTTAGCCTGTTAGCCACTCAGTTTCCACATTTGTAAAATGGGAGCAGTCACAGTGCCTTCCTCGCAGGACTGGTATTGGAGTGAATGAGATAAATCATGCAAAGAGCTCAGCAGAGGTGAAGCCATGACTCCTGGTGGACTGTGGTGGAGTTCTAGACTCTGGGCAGGCCCTGGGAAGCCTCTCTATCCAGGGTTCTGTGGGTTTTCAGTCTCCTCCTGGGCAGCAGAGAGCTGAGTTCTAACACATTCTGGGTCCCCTTTGTGATTTAGTGATGACAGACAGGCAGGTGAGCAGACCGCATTCTCTGGGTGCTTTCTCCTTGTTCAAGCCAGATATCGCAAGAGCAGTTACAGAGAGAAAGGCTGGGTGAGTGCTGGCAGTAGAAACAGAAAGTGGGTCTCAGTAGTTGATGAAGAGAGCTACTAAATATGGCTGTAATTCTGGGATAATGGGGATGTCATGGAGGAGAGGTCTTGAAGTCAGAATGCAGAAATTTTATACTGGGAGAAAAAACTAAATTCTATAAGAAAAGTGTTTGATGAAAGAGGGCAATTTCCCGCAGGCAAATACAGACACAGGATGGATATATGTACATGCACATACACATGCATGTGTGTGCACATTTAGGAGTTATCAGAATAGAGGTGATATTAAGGGCAAGAGAATGGAGCTGTGAGAGACGGATAGAAGGGAGTGGAGAACTGTTTAAGGAGACTGTTCACAGTTACAGAAATAGAAGACGAGTTGATAAAATAGTAGATCTGGTAGGGACCTTTGCAAAAATCTAGCCCAACTCACTCACTCACTTAAAAAATGAAGTTCAGAGAGCAGCAGCGATTTGTCACCTGCCTCAAAACATCCAGAGAACGGGAAGTCTGGGGCCTGAACCTAAGTTCTTGGACACTCAGTTTTGTTCCATCCCACATTGCTAAACTGGAGACCAAGAAATGGCTATGTGCAAAGTGAATGTTACCTGATGTTGACCAACAACGTAAAATTGGCAATAGTGAGCCTCTAAATGGGGGTAAAATAAACTTATGAGCCTACAGGCTGTTAAAACTAAAAAAGTGAATAGGCTGTGTCTTTTAATATAGGTCAATAAACAAACCAAAAAGAAAAACCAGAAAAATATCTAAAAATCACAGTGAATCTCTTTAATTGAAGACATGTTAATGATTTTAAGGTCTGGATAATCATTTCCCTCCTTTTTTTTTTTTTTTCAGGATAAGAAAGTGGCAGAAAAAGAATCAGATTCGAAAACATTTTATTTCTGCTTGGATTCATCCGACTTTTTCACCCGAGTCTTGCAGGGAGCTGACCAGGAGAGAGGGCTGCGCAGCCAAGCAGCTAGGCCGTGAGCTGTGCTCTCACAATCTGCAATGTCTTCATCAAAACAAACTGAAGCCCCAAAGCCAGAAATGTGTATTGTGTAAAGGATTTGTGACCACAGAGCCCACCTGCCCCTTTAGCTTACCGTGCTGGTCCATGAGACAGGAGTTAATTACACACTTTCCATTGCGTTTCTCTATCAAACACAGGAACGTGGTACGGTGGGCACTTGGTGGTGAGTGACTGATACTGACTTTCTTCATTCTCATTTTGTGGGCTCAAAAAGAGTGAAACACAGCGATGCTGTGTGAAGTTTCATGCTTATTTGTATCCTTTAGTGCTTTCAGCCAGCAGGAACTGGGACCTGCCTCTTTGGTCAGTTGTGTCTCAGATAATCTTTCTGCAAGGAGGGAGGAGGTTTAAGCCAAGTTCCAGAGGAAAGGTGCCCTGCGATATAAGGATTCCAGCTCCTTCATTTAAGAAAACGGCTCCCCTGTGTCTCCCCACTGCTGTCCCCGACATACCTGATGCATCAGAGAAACCAAAGCTGGTGCCAGGGGACAACAGGAGAGTCTTAACTTCTCCAGCCCTGCAAATAGAAGAGCTTATTTCTTCATGAAGCATCTTTGAACCAATCATGTTAAATATAATGGTACCTCCCACACCCTCTCTCTGTTTCCTATTTTACATCTAGTTAAACACGTCTTTAAATTCTAACTAAATGGGATAGTTTCTGTTTCCTGACAGGACTGACTCACTGTCAATAGAAAGCCTTCAGTACAGAGTGGGGTGTGGCGAGGATAGAGACTGTGCCCCACATCCATTAGGAAGCTAGACGGAAGCAGTTCAATCATCTTCAGCACCTTCATCCTGCTCACTGTCATTCCAGCCTAGAACAGGAACGATGCAGGAAGGAAGGATGACAGTCTGGCCAGGTGGCACTCACTACTTCCGCTCACACTCGAGGGAAGTTTCAAGGGGCCGCACCTGGGCAGTCCTGTGCTCAACTTAATTCTGGAGTGTAGAGGTACAGAACAGGTATGGGTGGATAGCTAGCCGTTTCGGTTTTGTTTTGTACGCAGACTTAGGTCACTTGTATTCTAGTTACAGATGCACACTTTTTACCTTTCATTCAACTCTGTCTGGTGTGTTAATGGAGAGCTCCAGTTACACAGTACGGGATCGAGGTCTATCATTTTGTCGCTGCTGTTGTTTTGCTTTTTATCTTGAGCCACATGACCCGTTTTCTGATGTACCTCTCCCCTTGCCATTCTTCTGGAAATTTCAAATTACTTTTGTATTTTAAATGGTAAACTTTAAAAACTTTATTTCTTGATGTATTAACCTTAGAAAATGAAGTGCATATTGCCTTCTTGCTGTGAAAGACAAGGAAATTATCTCACTTATACTTCCTTCTCAGCCCCTACTGAGTCGCCAACAAGATCTAGGATTTTTTCCTGGTCCATTAGTTACATTATTTTACATTTTGAAGTCTGTCATCTTTACATTTTTTTCTGTACTGTCTTGTTGTTATTAATTTTATATGTCAATGGATTTGTGGCTCATAAATCTTATGTGTATTATGTCTTCTCCATTGGCACACTCTTCACATCAATTCTTTTGTTTAGCCAGATCTAGTGAAGAATCTTCAAGAAAGGCCCACATTTATTTGTTATGATTCCTGAGTCTTTACATATTTAAAAACTCTTCATTTGCTTTTATAGTGGTTGAAGTTTAAAAACTTAGTTCACACTTCCTATTGAACTAATGTGGAGAACCTGATCACTGGAGGGTGACTCAAGTTTTTGCTGGTTGTGGTAGGTTTTTGATTTTGCCTTGAACTTTTCCAGGAACTCCTCCAAGATATGTTTTGATATTGCTCGTTCTCATCAATTTTCTTTTTTTTGGAACATGATTCATTTTATCTGCAGATTTAGTTCCTTATGTATGGAAAATTTTAACATCTTTTTTTTTTCTGTGCTAATTGCAGACTTCTCTGCCTGCCAGTTTTCTTTCTGTTGGATCAAACTTGTCTTCCATCTCTGTTCTTTTCCATCTGCATCAAACACCACTTTATCAAGTATCCTACAACTGCAGGAGTTCTAAGAATCTCTGCATGGGAGTCACACAAAATATGACACTCACAGAATTCTGGACCAGATGGTTGGAGCTTAATTTCTTCATGAAAGAGAGATAACTGGGGCTGTGAGCAATTTTCGAGTGAGAAAAGTGAGTTTTAGGGGAGATGAAAGGACCTGAAGAACAGACAATAGTCTGAGAAAAGGGTACCTGGCACTGGGTGTGGTGTCGAATCTAACCTTTCTTCCTATAAGTCAGTCTTCTGGGTAATCCGCCCTTTAGGTAGACAGAGAAACTTCAGAGAAAGCCCCTGGCTGTGCTTCAGGAGAAACAGAGGGGAAAAGATGTGGGGAGAAGGTCAGAGAGACCTTGGCTCTCCTTTAGTACAAAGCATTTAGACTCAGAAACCATCATACTTTGGGGTACTGTTTTCTAACCCCCAACACTTCCCAACCGGCCTTATTTTTTTCCATAACACTTTATCATTACAAGCCATTGTATGTGCCCAAACTCAAATAGAACAGTTTGATGATGAAATCTGTCCCCAGCCCCCACCCCAGGGTCAGAACAGTGCCTGGCAGAACTGAACTGGCAGAGTAAGTACTTGACAGAATTATCGCAAGCTTTTCCTGTGTCTCCAATTCCACTTCGGCAGTGTAGATTTTGCCCTTTGCTCTAATTTATGAAGCTGATTTTCCTAGGTCTGGTTTCCTTTCTATCATATTGTGTTGTCGTAGAGTTTTGTTTTCACTCATTTTTTTTCCTCTTTAATTTCTTTTAGAGTACAGGACATTTGTTGTGAAGGATGCTATTTTCTAGAGTACATTTTCTTTCAGAATGGGTCCTACATCTTTTTTCCTTCCTTTTTTATATAGTTCACAGGCAGTTTCTTGCCATCATTCCCAAGGCTAGCTCAGGAGCCTTGTGGGTGTCCAGTTACAGTGTGAGTGGTCTTCTGTACTTCCTGCCCAATCTGCACTCTTTTGTTCCTTCCTAGCTGCTTCCAGCTAAGTCCCTCCCTCACAAGTCAGGAGTAGACAGCCCTAGAAAGACAGGAAAGATCCAAGAGAAAAACACTAGTACATGAACAGGCTGGGGATGCAACTCAGTGGTAGAGCGCCAGCCCTGCATGTGCAAGGCCCTGTGTTGATCTCCATTCAGCACTGCAAAATGACAACAAAAACGACAAAGCAGAGAGGAAAGGGACTGATGAAGAGCCCAACTTCAAGCTTTCAACTCCCATTTAAATGGAAGGGACAAAAATCATTTGCTTCACATCTTTCCTCTCTGGGTAGGAGGTGAGCAGGGGAAACTTCTTGGGGAATGTGAGTGAAGTGTGGAGAATTTGCCCCTAAGATTGATCTTTTCTGTTACAAGTTTAAAAAGCAACAAGAAAAAACAAAGCAAAGTTCACTGTTTGGCAGAATGATCCATGTATGTCGCTGTGCTTGGAAACAGGATATATGCCCTTGATGAGGCAGAGTAAATTCAGGTCAAGCAGTTTCAAACAACACTCCATCTATAGAAAAGCAGGGTGGGGTGGTGTCATAAAGTGCAGGCACCATTGCCGATAAGTACCACCCTTGCAGGTGACAAGACACAGGCCTAGGGTACCAGCTCTCAGATCAGCTACTGCTAGAGGACTGGAGACAGCCAGCTCTGGGGGATCAGGGTCCCCTTTACTCCTCACCTGCTCCATCCCAGGTGAAAAGTCAAAACTCTGCCCCCCTGGCTTTTCCCTTTCTTGGGGAGCAGGACTGTGGCAGTGATATGGTGCCCAGTAGGAGGGGAACTGGGGGCAGAAATCCAGTTTACGTGAGCTGTGTCCTGATATGAGCTGCTCTTGCTCGAAGGGCTTTTCTTTCTTGCATTTACTGAGTCTTGTGCCTACAAAGGTGCCTGAAAATGGTACCTCTTCTATCCCTGGGCTAGCTGGAGCCCTGCTGAAGGAAGAGGAATGGCTGTGAGGTGGGGGAAGAGCTTCCACTCTGGAAGAACATTTTCCATAGATGGTGACTCAACACTCATCCAATAGTCTTCAAACTCGTCAGGTTTTTCATAATTTAGTAGTCTTGTCCCGACTCCTGTACAGCTTCCTGGAGGCCAGAGAATGGGAGGCACATTCTAACTCCAACGGCCTTCTGTCTTCTTACTGCTTCTCAGAGCTCCTGGTGCAAGGCTGTTGGCTTCAGCTGTTTGAATGCTGACGCTGGTGTTTTGCTGCTTCTTCCTCTTCCATTCACACTTCCAGTTTCTGAGACAGAGGCTTTTATGATCTGGCCACACGCTACTATGCTACTTCAACCTCCCTCTGATTTAAATGGGGTCTCCCTGGGCTGCTAGGATTGTCTTCACATTGTGTTGACTCTTGCACTTTTAAATGCTGTCTATTTAATATGCATGCTCACAAAGAGCTGACAGCATGTCTGAATCTACTTTCTACGAGTTCTGGAGAAAAGTTAAATATATTCAGGTGTTCAGCAAATGTTTAGGAGTGTCTAGAAGGCACTGAAAGCTTATCACATATTGAAGTTGACATCAGGATGATC
>PVJO010034275.1:0-11141 GCA_004026905.1 Hystrix cristata | reverse complement strand
CTAGAGTCATTTGTATGTAAATGGATGTTCCTGGAGGACATACTATTAAGTGAAATAAACCAGACACTTATTAGTACACATCGAATTGTTTCTCTGATATGAGAAACCATAAGTGTAAATAAGGACAAGGGGTAGAATAGATATTTTGTTTAAAAAAAGAGAGATAGTATTCAAAAGAGAGAACTAGATAGGGAAAAGGGGGATAAAGAAGAAGGTTAAAAGAAAAAATAAGATGAAAGGGGAAAAAAAATGGTAAAGTGTAGCTACACTTGTTGCAAATAGGGAGGGGTGGGTGAATGGAAGGGAGGGGAGGGGAAGGGGGGAAGAGGGGGGAAAAGCAAGATGTATCATGTACAGGTACAAAATAACCATGTTGATTATGATCATTATGTATACAATGTACCAATACATGTTCTTGGTAAAAATAATAAAAAAATTAAAAAAGAAAACTTAGAGACTCCAAATAAATCCTTGACGATATTCTAGGAAGGTGGAAAATTTTTTTTCTTTCCCTTCTACCCATGGCAGGGAGAAGTTTTCAGCCTCTCATGAGTCACCTCTCATTTGCTGACATTATTCGTAGAATAACAGCAAAAATACGTTTTGTGTGGGTATCTGGTGCTGACCTGATGAAGACTCAGTCCTCATGAGCAGTGGATATGATGGTTATGTGAATGTGTATGGATTTCTGTTTACCCAGCTGTGTAATAATAGTGGTAAAGGTCACAAGCTTTCGTGGCAGACAGAATTGAGTTGTCACTTTACAAGTTATTGACTCTCTGAATGTTACTTTTCTAATCAGGTGTAGGCAAGCAAAGTTGCAGATATCCTAAGTAACTAACCCTGGGAGCAATGCTTTATTCAAAGAAATATAGCCCAGGGCCAACAGTAGAAATAGTCCTGATCATCTGTCTCTTGAAAACATTAAAAAAGCTGTCGATTCTCTTCTACAGCCCTTCCTACTGTGCCCTTTCCTTTTCTGGGCAGTTCTAGGTGCCTGGCAGGTGTCGTTGTCCTCTGTACCTTATTCTCTACCACTTTTCTCTTTGATTTCATGGCACTGCCCCTCTTTGCATCTCCTTTCCTTTTGTCTTTGTCCTTTGTTGAGAAGGAAAGCCAAAGATTTTCCCAGCAGTTGAGGAAAGGCAAATGCCCTGAGTGCTGACTGTTGCCTAGCTGGAGATGGGGCTGTTATTTAGAAAATAAAGATAATAGCCTAGCACCTAGTGGTAATGGTGGTGTTGCCTATGGTTTACCCAGAAATCTAATAGGTGGAGCTGTTATGTCTTTAAAACACGAAAAGAGCTTAGAGTATAGTTTTTAGGTTTAAGAAGGGGGAGAGGGGAATGCTGAAAATCCACATATAGGCCCCTTGTTCCTGATCATATTCCTGCCTCTGTTTCCCTAACTCACCTCCAGAGCAGGACTACTGCTGATGCTGTATTATTGGAGACCGAGGCTTCTCTTGCAATGTCCAGAGATCTGTACATCACATCAGCTCTGAATTAAACCTAATGCAAGGCTTTGCGTATGGAGTTGCTTGGTAAACAGCTGCTGTGTTCTGTTAAAAATTAAAAAAAAAACACAACTATTTAATATGGCAAATTCATAGTTTCATAGATTTCATCTTGATGTCATCCAAACTTTGGAATTATCATTTAGCAGATGTTTTGATACTCTTGTACATTAGATTTAAATCAAATGTCAAAAGGATCCAGAAGGAACCAAGCTATGATAAGATGGCAAAAGTATATAATAAATGCTGTGGACCTTTTTAATTATTATCAGCACCAGTGTTTGTAATCATGGCTTCAAAGGCAATGTGTAGGGCTTCTGTGGCTAAAATCCCATTCTTCTGACTCTGCTCTGATCTTTTGCCTATCAAAGTGTTCACTTTAAGACTACAAATGTCAAGGGTGCTTCTGCGCTAGAATATTTGGACTTATCTTGTTTTGGGGGTTCTTCTGTCACTGGTTTATAACCGTGGCAGTTTTTGTTTTTCCAAGATGGCAGAAAACATATTTCCCATCTCATATATAGAATGATCTTGATTGTCCTTCTGTAGGGGTAGAGGAGGTGGTGTCTATATCCCTCACTCCTATGACTCTATTTTAATGTTTTGCAGTGCTGGGGATTGAATCAGGGCCTCATGCATTCTAGGCAAGTGCTCTCCAATGGAGCTTCATCCCTAGCATCTGTATTCCTTCCTCTTGAATTTGGGCAGGTTTTTGCAATTATCCTGTCCAATAGTGTATGCCAGAAGTTGTATTACTGGACTTCTGAGGCTAGAGTGTAAAAATACCATGCTCTTCTGCCTTGCTTTCTTAGGATACTTGTGCTTGGAACCCAGCCACCATCCTGTGAAGAGGCCCAGGCTTGCCCACATAGAGAGATCACATGAGTGAGGCCAGGTGTGGGTGTTCCAGCCAACAGTTAGTGTCACCTTTCAGACATGTGAGTGAAGATGCCCTCAGATACTGCACCCTCAGCTGTTAGGAGCCCAGGACACTTTGGAGTCAGACTGTCTCCATTGTGCTCCATTGGATTCTTGAGGCACAGAACCTGTGAGCACAATCAAATGATAGTTGTATATCACAGAATTTTGGGATACTTAATTTAGGAGCATTAATAATGAGAGAGGTAGGGGGAAGAGAGAAAAGGCATTGCCTCCTCGTGAAATCTGAGTGGGACTTTTCCTTCCCACATAATGTTTTTTGGGAGGATAAGATAATTGCCTTAAACATGCTTCTGGCTAGCCCCCTAGATATAAAAGACATAACAGTGTTGGGGGGGAGATCAGTTATTTTCATGTGCTCGCCTTCTGTTGGTACCGTTCCACTGTAAAGACAAAAAAGTGAGATTTGTTCCAAAATAGTTGAAACTTCATCCTGATTGTGGCTGGAAAGCATTCAGATTTGAGTTACTTTCTTCCTTCATGGCTTTCTGCTGTTGGTGATTGTCTTCCCCAGATTAGATGAGTATTAAGGCAGTGTATTTTCTGGTAGGAGTCTCGATGCTAGGAAGGATTTTGATGGTCACCTCCTCATTGCCTTGTACAGCACCCAGGCCCAGCGAGAGACCTGTCTGAGCCACACAGGTAGAATGGGGTGGCAGTAAGTTGAGTTTCTGACTCCTGGCTCTCAGGTGATTGCTTTTCCTGGATCACCAACCACGTTGTCCTCTAGGGCAGGAGCTGGCCTGTCGCTAGACTTTGTGTCAATAAAGGTTCTTGGAATTCCCTAGAGATGCCCTGGGAATGAATACAGTCGGGCCTCTGAATCTGGGGGTTCTATATTTTTCAGTTCAAGCAGTTGTGGCTTAAAAATATTTGGAAAACAAAGGATTTTTTCTGTACTGACCATTTACAGATTTTTTTCAGTCATTGTTCCCTAAACATTGCAGTATAACAATTTTTGTGATATTTACATTGCATTAAATATTGTAAGTAATATGTGTGTAAGTTAAGTGAAAACACTGGACCTATTTTTCAAGAACTTTTTAATTGTTGGCATATGTTTGCAATACATAATGATCACGTTCATCTTGGAGAATTGGTATATATAAACGTATCTCATCTCGATCATTTTTATTTCCCCTCCCCCCTCCTCTTTATCCCTTTCCCGGGATCCCTTTCCCATCTCTACAGTCTGTCTCCCTGTTTTCTTTCATTTCTCTTTCATTATGCTCTTTAAATTTTTTTATATTTTGAGTTTCTCATGTAAGATAAACCATGTGATATTTATCCTTCTGTGTCTAATTTATTTCAGTCAGCATTATGGTCTCAAAATTCATGCATTTTCCTCCACATGACTCAAATTTATCCTTCTTTGTGGCTGAGTAGTACTCCATTGTGTATATATCCCACATTTTCTTTTATCTATTTATCTATTGATTGGCATATAGACTGCTTCCATAATTTAGTTATTGTGAGTTGTGTAGCTATGAACATGGGTATGCATGTATCACTATAATATGATGATGTTATTTTTGGGAAAATACCTAGAATAGGAATAGCTGTGCAAATGGAATTTCTATATTTAGATATTGAGGCATTTCCATACTGATTTCTATACTGGTTGAACTGGTTTCCATTCCCATCTACAATGCAGGAAGTTTCCTTTTTCTGCATAACCTCACCAGCATTTGTTCTTTATTGAGTCCTTGCTGATAGTTATTCTTAACTGGGGTAAGATGGGATTTTAGTGTTTTGATTTGCATTTCTCTAAAGGCCAGATTTTGAACTTTGGGTTTATTTATTTATTATTTTTGGTGCTGGGGATAGAACTCAGGGCCTGGTGCTTGCTAGGCATGCGCTGTACCATTGAGCTGAATCCTCCACCCCTTGAACATTTTTTTCAAGTACTTACTGGCTGTTCATACTTCATTTCAGAGTGTCTTTTTCAATTGTCCAGTTTTTGAATGAGTCTTTTATTTTAAGGGGAGTCTAATTTTTTTTTAACTTTATATATCCTAGATATTAGTCTTTTGTCTAAGGAGTAGCTGGCAAAATTTTCCTCTCAGGGGTCAGTGGACGACCAGGTGCATGACCCGCCCATATAACTGAAGATATCAGGTATCAGAACCTGTGTTTTGTCACACCTAGAGGAGCATAGTGAGGAGCTCTGCTGCAAAGGAATTGAGGGGCAAGCCTGACCTTCCTGGACCCTCAAGTTCCTTCCTCACTGGTAGGCAAGAGACAAACCACAGGAGGGGAACTAGCCACAACTGCAGATTACTGGAGCTCAGCCCCCTCACAAATGCTACAAAGCAAGATCTCTCCATTTTTTGAACTAAGGTAGAAGAATACAGTAGTTGAATTCAGACTGAAGTATAAGTAGGACTGAGAGGACTGTCTGTATATGTGTATGGGCTTTTTTTTTTACTTTTCTTTTGGTATTGGGGATCGAATTTAGGGCTCATAAATGTTAAGCATGCTCTACCACTGAGCTCCATCCCCAGCTGATTTCTTCTCATAAGTTCAGGACATGCAAGTCCAAGTAGTTCAATGAGAAGTTTTCCCTAAATGTATAATTTATATCTAATACTGCCTAGGGATGTGTGTGTGTGTGTGTGTGTGTGTGTGTGTGTGTGTGTGTGTGCGTGCACGCGTGCACGCGCGTGTGTGTTGTTATTGTTAACTCCAGGCCGGTGCTAAGTTATCCTGTTATTGTCAGACATTCTTGGCAATAGCCCTTACCATACCACTTCCTGAAAATATCAGGGGGGCAGTCTTTGAATTGTAGTGAATCAGAAGCACTGTTTTTTGAAAATAGTCCATTGTAGATAGGTAAATATTAAATAGTACCAGTTATTTCAAAAAAATACAGGTCATCTTTGCCCTCCAAAAATTTTAAAAATAGGCTCTTCTTCCTGCCTAGGCACTATATCCTTAGAGATCAAATTGGAGTTTGTCTTCTGTATATTTGCATTAAAAGGAAAAATGTCAAGTGATTACAATTGGTAGCTTAGAGACTTCTTTATTACAGAGACATTTAAGGCAGTGATATCTTCTTATCCAGACATTTTTCTCTTATGCAAATTTTCCATTTGTTTCCAAGAAAGCTAATTAAAAATGCTTTATTTCTAAGCTAAATATTGAAGTTACTGTTTGCCTGAGGAGAACTAATGTGATTGCCTTTACTGGCAAGAGATTTCTGTGCTAGGCATTTATTTTTCTTTATGAGACTTACTGATGAGGTAGCGGCAGCAAGCCATGTCGAATGGCTTCCCAGGTCCTGAGCACACTGGGGCTTATACAACTGGAGGCAGGAAGTGGTTTATCAAACCTGAGTGTGCTGTGGGGAAAAAATACCCAGGCCAAGAGAAAATTTGGACCTTGTTAGTCACCATATAGGGTAGCTTTTTGTTTTCTGTGTGTGAGAGTTTCAACTTGCACCTTTTTCTGAGGGCTATAAGACCTTGGCTTGTGGGCAAGCACTTATTTTGTTAATATTGGCACAGATGTTCAAGTTTTCCATTACTCTCTAGCCTGCTGCCTTTCCTGTGAACCAGACAGGACACCAGAACAGAAGGACAAGTGGAAGTATCTTTAAGGTCTTGATCACACATGATTCCTGCATTATTTAGGAATAGAGTGATCACTTACTCACTATGAGATTGTTTTAAAGCCATATTATTTACCCTTTGTAAGCTGTGCCTTTCCCCTCTGTAAAATAGGGCTAATCATAGGACCTGCCTCATTGTAGTTACCCTGAAGAGTAATAGAGATCTTGTCTATCAGGCATGTATGATAATATGTAGTACATAATAATCACAGTAATTTTTAGATGGCATGTAACTCTTCTGAACAAAGTTTATGTCAGAAATGTTCTTTTTGAAAGTTCCACTGGAGTGGCTTCTTTATTCTACAAGGTTGTCCTTCTCCCCTCTTCCATTTTAAACAAACCAACACCTGTTTGCTTTTCAAGACTAAGCTCAAATGCTCTGAACTTGAGTTCTTTTACCCCTAAATGCTAGCTCTGGGGCCTCTTCTGGGCTTGGCTCTGTGTGCTTGCTTCTTAGTTCTTACTGCTGCATTTGTTTATTGTCTGGAAATCTTGTTTCTCCTCTATTAGATAGTAGGTGCTTTGAGGAAGACAGTTCCGTGTTTTCTATTTTGCTATGTTCAGCACCAGGACAAGGTATCTTCATAATGTATTAGTACATTCTGATTGTGACTCTTTGAGCCTCAATTTCCTTATTGCTCACTGGGACTGTGGGATGAGTCCATGCAATGATGAGTGTGAAACCCTTTTGACAAGGCTTGGCATGCAGTAGTTTTCCATAAGCTTGGAGGATAGCATGTGCTGGCTTTATATAAGAGATTTATATGGAAGTTGAGCCTGTGATGCAGCCTCTTGCTGTTGCTGACAGGGAATAACATTTATTAAGTGCCACTGTGGGCCAGGCCCTATACTGAATCCTACCCCACCAGTGGAGCACCTTTCTCAGCCCACCTGCCTCCTTACCAAAATACTTGGATTTGAACACGTTTCATCTTGTTAGATGTCTTTACTTCCTTTAGGTTTTATTCCTTTCAAGGCCCATCTTAGCATTATTTAGTCACCCTTGGTAAAAAGTCAAGATAGAAGCATCAGAGTATGTGCACTGGGATTCTTTTTGCCTTAGCCATATTAGATGTTTCTAAAAATCTATTTTTATTTTAGTAAAAAAAATTAATTGGGTTAAGAAGAAAGAGAAGAGGAAAGAGGGATTAAGACTGAACACTAACACACAACTTGGCTTCCTGAGACCGTTTGGAGTCCTTAAAAAGCATTTGGGGGAGAAATCCGAAGCTATTTTCGTAGTTCAAAGAGAACTGACTGACAAAGAGTACATTTTGTAAAGATATGATTACCTGGGCTAACTTAGATGTCAAGTTTCTTTACTTTTAGGTGGAATTATCTGAACTCTGAATGCTTATGCTGGTTATTCTGGGGCAGATAGGTTACTCATTAGCTCATAAATGCGGTCAGAGAGCATTGAGTTCTCGAAAACTGGGCAATATTTACAGAACATTATGTAATTTGCCATCCTGATGTCAAAAAGATTGTGGACCCCTGGTGTATCCTCTCATGGCTAAAAAGGGAACTTGACAACTTGGATAATAAAGATGTAAACCAACATTAATACCATGTATCAAAAAGTGACTGAGCTTTCTGATATAGAAAAAATGGTGAACTGCCCAATGTGACCTGGAAAACATTGAATTTTAGGTCATTAAAATGCATGTTAAAATAGATTTATTTGTAGAGTATTTCACCATAAGGCCTCCCTACTTGGCTGGGTCCTTCTGCCATTTTTTTTTTTTTATACTGGTAGAGTATGGGTTGGAAAAGGTATTGGAAGATCATAATCATCTGTACATATGAAAATTTGGCATTTTTTATGTTTAATGAATTTAAAGTAAGGATATCAGTATCATAGACAGGGAAGCATATAGGTCTCAGATTTTGTGGTCCTGTTTCTTTCCATCTGTCTTCTCCCTGACCCCAAATTGTATTATCATTAAAAAGGGATTTTTCTATAAACATTGCCTTGAATGATAAAGGGTCAGAATGAAAAGGTACTTATAAAAGGTAATGTGGCTTTATCCCTATTTAGATGTGATTCTATTCTGTGTTAAGAAATGAAGTAATTGTATACAATATGTAAGTGAACTGTAAAACTATGTACATTAACTGTTTCAAGTAATGGGAATACATCACCTCTAACTCTATGAAGCTATGTGCCTTGAAAGTTTATTGCCTCAATTTTATGAGCTTAAAGGCTTTTTGCACTAGATGAAAGGAGTACTACACTATAAAAATTGGCATCCTGTGAGCTTGAAGCTTTCACCAGCATTTTAGGAAAGGGGAGAGTAAAAGCAAGAACAAAAACAAATGGTTTCATAGTATAATCTACAAATTGGAGAAGTGGTCATTAAATAAGGAAGTTCTAATAGATTAGTCTTGGTCTCTTAAGTCCCAGTTTCTAAATATGTATTTTTTATTAAAGGGGTATATTTCAAAGCAAAATCTAGGCCTACCACTTGATGTGTTGCTGAATTGTCACAATAGGTTTTTCGAAGTACTGACTGTATTAAATTTTTTCATTTGTTACTAAAATAAATATTTATTGAGAGGCTGCTGTATCAGTCATCTCTTGGCATCAGATGGTGTGTAACAAATCGGCCTGAACTCTGTGGCATTCAGCACTAAGTAGCCTTACACAGTCTGTAGGTTGGATGGAGAACTCCGTGTGTCTCATCCTGAAGCCTGGTCTTGGAATTGACATCAGACAGTGTCGTTCCAGCACATACCCACAGCGAGTCAGTGGTGTATAGGCCTTCCATGGAGGTGAAAGGAGGAAGAGAGAGAGGATATTTGCCAGAAAACAGTTGACTCCACCATCACTACTATTTTCTGTGTCTTGGAGTTATGGTAGTGAGAAAGATTGATGAAGTCCTCTCTCCTAGGTCAGAGATGCCCGTGTGTGTGGGGGTGGGGGGTAGTATGGTGGGGGGTAGCATGGAGGGAAAAGACATGAAACACAAAACCAAATCGTTGAAGATAATTTTAGAAAATGACTAGTGAAAATTTGTCATATGCGCTGTTTTCTCATTTTTATTCAGTTCCTTGGGGTTGATATTTCATTTCTTTGTAATATGACATTGCTATAGTGTTACAGATCTTACAAAGTGTAAACTTTGGTCTGTGGGTAAATTGGTGGAGGTTTTAGTGGTTTGGATCTTGTGTAAAATCTTACACAGACTGGGTGTGTGCCAAAGTCTATGCCACAGGAGGTCCACTGGGGCAAGGACAGTACAGATGTACATAATTCTTAAGTATTTCTGATAACAGAAACTGTTGTCTAGGAATGTAACCTACACTGCAGAAGAAAATATATATATCCCAGATAAATTCTGCTTCTGCTAAGCAAATGGAGGAGCCCAGCACACTAGTTCTTTTTCTGACACAGTGTATATTGAGGATGACATCATTTGTTACCTTGCGGGGCAATAGCAAGAGTGGCATGTTAGGATGTGCTCTTGGTGGTTATTTGATGATTTAGCCTTTTACTCTGTCTGGCTAAGGCTGGCACACAGCTCAGAGTGTCCTTACCATCAGGAATAACAAATAAAGAAAGGAAAAAGCTTGAGAGTTGCCAGCCTTCCTGCTGTCCCAGCTGTCCAACATGAGCTGGAATGTGTCTTGCTTTACCTGGCAGAGAACTTCTGGCACAGAACAGGAAATGTGGGAGTGCTCTGCCAAACCTTGACAGGCGGGAGGAAAGGAGCAAAGCTAGTGGAAGTCTAAATTCGTTTTTGGGTTTCATGCTGTCAGATTAAAAGGGTGATTTTAACTGTGGAATTTTTTTTCCTCTTAGATTTTCATTTATAGTTATCACTAAATATATTCCAATGATGGAAAATTACGGATCTTTACTTGCCATTTGGCAGCTGTGCCTGTATCTCTTTTTTAGTTTTGGGTGTATATTTTGAATTCATTTAGGCTTGAATGGGGTAGAATTATGAGACTTTTAAAAAAAATGAAGTGTTACAATGTTAATTTAGGGTTAGGTGCAATATAAAAAGACAAGTTATAGTTATTGAGAGCTTACTGTGTCTCATGTCTTGGATAAAGTGCTTGACATATGTGATACCATTTTACCTCTGGTCCTGGGAATCAAACCCACGACCTTTGGGCTGAGCTCCATCACCAGCCCTATTTATTTATTTATTTATCCTATTTTTTTTTCCTATTTATTTATTTATTATTTTAAATTTTGAGGCAGGGTCTTGCTAATTCACTGAGTTGCCTAGTATGGACTTGATAGGCCAATCCTCCTACTTCAGCCTCCCAGAGTGTTTGGATTATAGCCCTGCACCACCATGCCCAGCTCCATTTTTTTTTTAATATCCTACCCACCCTATGAATGGTTGGTTGAGGGTGCTGTAGGTATTCCCTTATTATAGATGAGGAAACTGAGGCTCACAGTTCCATGGAGCCTCAAGGTTACCTAGGTTAGCAAGGTTACCTAGCTAATAAGTGGTAGTCTTAGATTCTAATCCATATTTGCATATTCTAGGACTCTAATTCTTAGAACCCAGAACTCAGATTCCTTATTTACTTATTTTGGGAAGCAGAAAAAGGATCCTTTTTAGGTATACAGATTTTTTTCTAGAAGTATTTATTTCCAGAATTCCCAGAGCACAGAAGTAGTTGGGCACTGAGTACTAGAGAAACAACTGCACCTGAATAATTACAAGTGAACCTAGAAGGGCCCATGGAGCAATGCATCCTCAGCTGGAAGAGATTATGGGAGGTTGTTAAATTTGCTGTCTGAGGAATGTGCTTGCTGGTCTTGTCATTCCATCCCACCCTCTCCTGACAATAGCCCGAGGAGGATTTGAATGTACTGTTTGGGGCATGGTGGTACATTTTGGATCTAACCCTTATCTCAAAGAAATCCTTTAATGGAGCTATAAATCACTACAGGGAAAAATGGGTGAAAAGAATGTCTTCTTGTCTTTTTATACTGTAATGTTCTTAAAAGTTTTATGTTTCTAATGAATTTGAGGTTTCAGTGGGACTGAATTTTTCCTTTCAACCTTCCTTTCTTCTCTCCTTCCCTCCTTCCCTCCCTTCCTTCCCTTTCTT
>PVJO010034274.1:0-11137 GCA_004026905.1 Hystrix cristata | reverse complement strand
GACTTTAGAGCCACTTAAAGGAGATTCCTGTTCTCTGAGAGGTAATGTACCCCTATTACCCATGCACAATCATCCCATAAATTCCTTCATTAAAGCAGTTCTGGTCATACGCTGTTTTACTTGCTAGTGAACTTGATCCAAGAATGTTAATTTTGCCCTCTGTAAATGTTTGATTTTGTGGCTGCGTTTAAACAGTGGTTTGTGGCTATTCCTTGATTTCACTCTGAGTTCCATTAAGGACCTGGATTTTCTTAGTCATTATAGGAATGTGGAGTGTGTGACAGGACAGGCAGTAACTCGGCAATGGGGAGGTCTAATCGCTCATTCTCCACTTTACCACTTAGTGGACTTGTGACTTGGGAATGTCCCAATTTTTCTGAGGTGTAGAATTTCTTCATGGGCTTAAGGTTTTATACTCGTCAGTGAAATTTCCTGTTCATTACCTAATTTGATGCCTATGTCTTACAAATAAGGAATGTTCTGGAGCAAGTGATTTCCCTTGGATCATGGGACAAGACTATGACACTGAAGACTGAGAGCTTGGCCTTCAGTGTCCACCTTGGTCCTTGCCCTCCCCCATGCACCCTGACACTCTCCCCCAAGGCTCTACCTTCCTGGATGTACAATTCTCACAAGTCTTGACTTTAAAGCCCATAACCTCTTCTATGCCACGTTCAACCTACTTCCAAAATAACATTTACAATCGAAATAAGAAACATGGCAAGGAGTGGACTTTTATTTATCTAGATTTTTCTTATTTCATTTTAATGCTCAGTTTCATAAACAGGACCATATCGGGCTTTGCTATTTCACATTGATTTAATACCTAGTTAATAACACACGCACTCTATTCTATGGATTACTTATATTTTGGATGAGCATAAAATTTATCATCCAAACCTGTACACTGTTGGAAGTAGCATCATTAATAATGACTCTTGAACAACTGGTATAAATTTGGACAGCAATTTGATTCATTATATAAAGCATTAGACTGTTCCTGGTACATAGTAAGTGCCCAATAAATGTCAATTTTTCAAAAAAAGGTGAAAGATTCGATAATTTTCTGAAAAATATACTCAGAGCCTTAAAAGTTAATGAAGACCAATAGACTTTTATTGAAACAGTGTTTTCTTTCTAATATATGATATGTAATTTGAAGTCTACTAGACTTTCTACCTAAGAACCCAAAACTGCTAGTGAAGAAGAAAATATTTTCTTAGAAAATGAGCTCAGGAGGCAAAGGACCAGAGCCATAGAACTATAAAAGGACAACGAGGGATACTGGAAATAATATCGTATGACAAAGTGCTAGAATTCAAAGAAAATCCTCATTTTTCAGATTACTTGAAATAGTACCTGGCACACTACCTGTCAGTCTTATGTCAAGGGGGAAGAGACTGAAGCTGGGAATCTTTTTAAAGCTCTTTTTCCCAGGGGACTTTCCTTGGATTAGAAGATGGTACTCCCAGTTTCCAATACCATATCCCAAGGAACACACACCCTGCTTTCCCACTGGCATCCTGTAAGATTATCTGCGAGGCCGGGCTACCTTTGGAGGCGATCATTTTGCTGGGCAGCAGGCATGCTGAGAAGCAATCCATCTTACTCCCTCCTTCCAACTACAGACTTGCCCCCTGATCTCTGAGGTCTGATCCCTCACGTCTCAGCTCCAACTGCAACCCAATCCCCCGGCAAGCACAGCTGAGCTAAATTAATCTCATTTTTTTAGCCTTTGCACCCTAGATATCAATCTCCTGGGCAGTTAGCACTCCTGGAGCCAGGCATGGGATTCCAGAACCCCTTATCACTGCCCGCTTTGTACTCCGGCTCCCAAGCTGCACACAGCACCACGGGCACCACAGAGCTCCAAAAACATTTGTCCCCATGGTAGGCTGGATTCCTCAGGCCAGTGCGCCTAATGAGCTGGCCGCTGCCTGTAAATCAAGTCAAGCATACACAGTCCCTCCTTTCATCAGGTGCGTAGTTCAATGCTGCCTTTGAAGGATGGGCCCTGGGGGCCGAAGAGGCTGCGTGCTGCCCAGATAAACACGCATCTCAAAGATGCTGTTCTGTTTTGCAGACAGACTTCTTGTTAGTGGGAGGAAGCGTGCTGGGTTGCTAACTACCAGGAGTGGACTGATTCAACTCCAGAGCCAAAGAAAAGAACACACACACACACACACTCATGCACTCCGGAAGAGGCCAACAGAACACGTGTGGATAACAGAAAACACAAAAGGCTTCAATTGCATCCTGTTGGCTGCGGGTGTGGGTGTGTAGCACCAGCCCAGCTAGCACTCGTAGTGTTGGTGGGATCTATGATGAAGCTTTTGGTGTTAAGGGAGTAACTGCCGGCTTGGCCACCCTCCAGCACCTTCCCTCCTTCTGAGGCCTTCCCGGGCTTCCCCGTCTGCCTGGTATCTTCCTTGCTCTTCTCCCGTAGTTCGTGTCTGAAGTGACCCACTGCTTAACTTTCAGTCAGAAGAAGAAAAAAATAGCAAATACTAATTCCCATATTTTTACTTTTACTCACCTAAGGCAAGCTATTTTTGGTATTGGCTCTGCCCAGTTAATACTTAGCAAGCACTCAATAAATTCCATACAAATTTTTTTTTTTCAAAACTCGTCCACAATAATGATGTTCAGTAGCTCCATACAGAGTGCTCTCATGCATCAGATGGGATTATAGGTGCTGAGGGTAGAGCGATGAACTGGAGAGACAAACACTTCTCATCTATGGAGGCAGAAATCAGTCACTGAGAAAGCAAAGGTGATGTGCTTTTATGTGACAATCATGATGTGGCTTCGGTTTGCTGAAATTATGAAATGCAAATGGGAGAGGAGATAAGAAGAGGAATAGCAAGAATGAGAGTGCTTTCAATAAGGCATCAGATGAGACCTTCCAGGAAAGATCTCATTTAAACTACAGCTATTTGAAGTGAGGAGGTAAACCTTTGAAGGTCCAGTGAGAGCGTTCTAGGCAGAAGAGACGAAATGCAAAGGCCCCCATGTAGGATGTGAAGGGGGATTGGAGGGGTGCTAGAAGAGCAGGGATGGTGGACCGGAGGAGCAGAGTGGAGGCGGGGAGGCAGGCGGGAGCCGTGAGCAGGGTGGCCACAGTATGTGTATGTGTCGGCCCTAAGTCCGGGCAGCATATGTGTGAGCTCCCAGGATCCTCAGATACTAACCCGGGGGAGGCAGCATGGTTGTCCTCTGCGTGGATCTACACACTGGCTCACAAGACCGGATGATTTGCTGGGGTTCACACAAATGGTAAGTGACAGAGGCAGGAGAGTCTAACCTGCTTTACCCACAGCAACTTCTGGCTACAACATCATAAGGAGGTGACAATTTTATTAGGGTTACAAAATTTAATTATGTGAATGACAGAACAGAAAACATAACTTATGCTAATTTGAGCCGTACAAGGCTGGCCGCTGCTACTTTATCAATTCACGAGTTTCATTGTGTTGTTTTCTTTTTGAGTAATTGCTAACAGACCCTCCCACCCTGGGACAGCCTCCTGTCAGACAGGAAGGTTTGAGCAAGTGTGTCAGGCGGATCACTGCACATCTCAGTATCATAAAGCTGAATATAATTGTACAGTATGGAAAAGTCACTCTTGTTTATCTAAATCGGTGTTGTCTAAACTGTAGTCATTTGTAAACCACCTTGATGGTTTCGGCCATATTCTTATACTATTATTTATTCAATATTTTTCTTCTAAACTGACTCAACTTGTTACTTGTTCTGCAAAGGAAATGCTCATTGCTATGAACATAAAGTCAATGTAGTTTGTCATTAAAAAGAAAGCATGAGGGGCTGGGGATTTAGCTCAGTGGTAGAGTGCTTGCCTAGCAACCGCAAGGCCCTAAGTTCGACCCCCAGCACCTCTCCTCCACCAAAAGAATTAACTAAAGAAAGTATGAAGCCCAGTGTGGTGATCCACACTTATAATTGCACCACTTGGGAGGCTGAGGCAAAAGGTTGGCCACCAGTTTGAGGCCAGCCTGGGCTACATAGTGAGTTCAAGCCCAGAATGGGCTACATAGAAAGACCTTGTCTTAAGAAACCAAATAAGGGGCTGGGGATTTAGCTCAGTGGTTACAGTACTTGCCTTGCAAGCACAAGGCCCTGAGTTCGATTCCCCAGCACTAAATAAATAAATAAAAATAAGTAGGTAAATAAATAAATAGAAAGTATGTTTGCATACAATTAAATAAATATGTGCTCTCCACTTTGTCTCAAATCATCCAGTGTAACCTCAGTGGTAGGAAACAAAACCACGGAAAACACTGATCTCAATCTTTTTTCCTGCAACCACAACAAAAAAGGGCAAGAGCTAAGTATCCCTGCTTGTGATGTGCTTTGCAAACAGTTTCTTCATATGGTTTTCAACAACTCTACTTTGGGAGTTTGGAAAAACATACTTTGCTACCTTTTTCATTTATACAGGACATGAGGTTTAGACTCTGCACAACAGTGGTGATCAGATGCCTTGGTATGAAACACGGAGTCCAGTGAGCAATTTCTTCTTGCTTCTTGAGTAAAGAACTGACTTCCCTCTTAGACACTCGAGATCTCCCACAATACGCTCCAATCAACATTTATCTCACCCTTCTATCCTCCACTCCGTATCTATTGGGGGCTATGAATCAAAAAAATCCTCATACTTTTCTATCCTGAATCTTTGCTTAAAGATTGTTGTTTCTTCCTTTCTGCAACTCCCTTCTCTCCTTGTCATCTCCAACCCAAAAACTCCTGCCTAAGACTTAAGGCACATTCCACAACTCCATTTCATAATTTATTCATGTGGATTCATATGGATGTAGTGATATAATCTCTGTGTACTTCACCTCATATGAAATTTCCCTAAATCGAGTGTTATAGCAGATAAACTTCTGCTATAACAACCCTTCTGGGGTTGCAGGTTTTTTTGTTTACACGTTGATTCTGCTCTTATGACTTTGCTCTTATGTAGAAGGATGTATATTATCCATCTCCAAATCCCTTGCAAGACCTAATGGAATATTTTTAACCAGATTTTGAATGGCTGTGTTCCATTTTGTTTTTACTAGAGAAACCGTTTTAGGGGCTGGAGAAAGTCATTGGCTTCATTACTGACTCTCAAATGGAATTCAATGACCTCTGCTGCACAGCTTCATTAATCACCTTTACCGTCAAAGATCGTTTCTTTTTGTCAAATTCACAGAGACTCTCATTAGAAAGTTTTCTAATTACAATGCGTTCCTGGTGTACCTTTCCTAAGGCCATGAAATCCTCAATCACTATAAAGTAAATATTTTACTATCTTAAGATTGTCAACCCTATTAAGAGACTCGCAGAAGTGAGACACATTTTTGGTAAAGAGGAAATGGCCTGAGGGTCTCTAAAGTATTCTCCGTCTTGGGTGCCTTTGACCATCAACCAATTTTCATGGGACAATGATACCAGGGAAGGGGAGGGACAACAGGAGCTGTGGAGGCTGACATGAGAATTGGTGAGGGAGTTGCTCCTGGAATCCCATTATTAGAAGCTACGTAGATTTGGGTTCTACTAATCATCTTTTAGGACTAAAACATGGTGTTGAAGAAATATCTGTGTCACTTGCTACATTTTAAAAGAGAATCATGCTAAGCTAGAGGTCTAAAAATTATGGAATATATTAAAAGTTTATATTCAATAACTTTATCCTTAACAATCGAAACATCGCCATGAATCATGCTACTTGTAATATGCGTAAATAGAAGGGTACAGAGCGATCATCATTAGAATCCTTGATAGAAAAGATATGCTACATATATCAAGTGTGGTTCTAATATGGGATGATAGTGCTTGTTGCTGTACCCACTAGGCAAAAAGAGACGTTTGGAACGTTAGAGTAAACGCATGAGGAAAGGCCTGGGGTGTTGCTCTCCCCTTATAAAATCTACCACGTGACTGGCTAGTATATTGGGGAAACCAAACCATTGCAGCCTGTGGCCTGGGGTTGCAGAAGGCTCTTGCCACCTGGTAGGTATTATCTTCTCCCAAGCCTTGTGCTTCTGCTTCCCGTCCGAACTTGTCTTTCATTCCGGCCATAACTGTTGTCTGTCCCCCGACGAGTGGCTGCAGTCCCGGGGTGCCATAGGTAAAGCTGCTCCCACCCTCCCACCTGCATGGGCACGTGGCATTTCTGGCGCCAACCAGCTCCTACGGTTCTGTCTCAGATCGTCTGGGTGTCTCTGTCAAAGACCATTTGTGACAGGACCTGAGAAAAATAACAAAGCAGCCTTCCCTCAATCCCCGGGAGGAATGTGGAAGCCCGAGTGGGGACACATAGACTCTTTGTAACCTCAGCCTGGTGTGCGCTCCTTCTCCAGCTGGCAGGGCTAAGTGATAGAACACAATGCCGTGCTCAACTGGTCTGCATCGGGTCAGCCAGCACAGAGGATGCCTTTTATTTAAAGAAAGTAACATTGTGCCTCCTGCCAGACTGAGGTCACTTCCTTCCCTCTTCTATACTTCCTACCACTCCAGATTTATACATTTCTGCAGTGTTTGCCAGAGCTCACCTGAAGCAAGCAATGCTCAAATAAAACCTTAAAGAAATATTTTTGTTCAGGGCCCAGACCCACAAAGAATAACTACTATGAGCTTAAAAAAAATCCCAACCTGATTTTACAACTAATTGCTTAAGTAAGCCAAATAAACAGATCAGGTTTGTCTTACTGAAAAGAAGGTTATAAGCACATAACCTGCACTGGAGTTTGTAGATGTAATTAGAAAATTCTTTGTCCCAGCCCATATTCCTACAGGCCTTATATTTAGTTAATTCTTTTGTGTCTGAAACCAAGATGCTAGTATAAATTTGAATACACTTGTTTATTCATCACGGAAGAAAATAATCACATTTCAACTACTGGTAAAATTAAAGGTCTCCTTAGAAAAAATCAGATATTTCTTCTTAATGACTTATGACAGTAATTGTAATATGATTCTAGATCTTCTCCCAAAGATCAGGAAGGAAACAAATACCCATCTCGCAGATCAATTGCCTGCTTAAGAGCACCAAACAGGACCCCATAACAACTCTAATGTCTGGATGAGGAGCGTTAGTACTGCATTTCTCCCAGTTACTCTGGAGGCTACAAGCCCCTGACTGGAGTTGATGCCTGGAACAGGGACACGGGAAAGGAACATCTCCTGTATCTATCTACTGTGTCTCGGCTTCTTTCATGGGCCTTTCACATCCATCAGGTCACTTTGTCTTCTCCACGACTTGATAAGAAGACCTCATTTTACAGTGTAGGACATTGTGCTAACAGAGATTAAGTAACTAGTGCAAGATCCCTCAGGCTGAAAAGTAGCTCGATATACAGTGACTGTGTTGTCTTTTATTGGTTAATATTTAAAATGTTCAATCCATTCAATTGAATACAGTCACTTTTTTCCAACATGTTTGTGTTGATTTTCAATGTAAAAACCTCTTTTATTTGTCAAAAGCATATGTGTTTTTTTTCCCTATAATATTTGTGTGTTTAATGTCTTTTACTTGAGGAAATATATTTCCACCGAAACATGATAACTGTAATAGTTAACTGTGCAAATTTGAGTAAGAAACTCCCAACTAAATTGGATCAGCATAGCTCTGGGTGTGGCTGAAGGGATTTACTGAAAATAGAAGACCTGCGCTGAGTGTGATAGCAATCAATGGGCTTGTCACCTGAATGGAATAAAAGGGAAATGAAGAATAAACTCACTTCTCTTTCTTTGGAGGAGCTCCAGTCTTCACCTTCACCTTGGACACAGTCTCCCGGCATCCAGAGCAGACTCGTCAGCCTCCTACATAGACCCTTCAGCCTTCCAGTGCAGACCCTTCCGCCTCCTGATACGAACTCGCACGAGACACTACAGTAAACTCCAGGCCTTCAACTGGATCCTTCGGATCTCCAGCAGAGACAGCCCTTTTGTGCTCTTCCACACCCAACTCTGCAGGTGACCACTGTAAGCTAATCTTGTAAATTTTTATATATTTGTATATCTTGCATTAAATCTGTTTCTCTAGTAAGCACTGATTGATACAGTAATCATTTGAAAAAATGTTTTATTTCATTAAATGTGTTTACAAATATGTGTCAAGTGCCTGAAGGAGTCTGGACACAGGCTAAACAGCACCCCCCCCACCCCCTGCATCCATACCCCATCAGGTGAGCACCTTTGTTTCAAAGATCTAGACAGCAGGGAAATAGCTGGAGTACAAAGGCATTGACCTGGAGTCAGCTTTGATGGGGAGGAGCTGTAAGGACATAGTAGCTAAAAAGGAGTCTCACTCGGCATTGACTTGGGGACCAGAAGTTACTTCATGATGTTCATTTCTCTGTGGACTGTGTTAATTTCTGCTTTAACAGTTTACCTGGAAGCACCAGAAATTTGTTCTCTCACAGTTTTGGAGGCAAGACTTCTAAAAGGAAGGTGCAGGCCAGGCTGTGCACCTTCCTGAGGCTCTAGTGGAAAATTCTCTACACCTTTTCTTGCTCTGGTGGCTCTCGGTTTTCCTTGGCTTGGGACTGCGTTACGCCTGCCTCTGCCTCCCTCTTCACTTGGCCTTCTGCCCTCCTTTGTGTCTTCTCTGTTCTGTCTTACATATTTCCCTCATTTAATTTTTGACTGACTTCACAAAGTTTCGTATTCTTGTTTTACCAGAAGGAAAACAATTCACCCCACTAATCTCACTTCAGACCCAGAAAAGTATAACTATTAACTTTATAAAAAATTGATAAAAATATAAAAATTTGCAAAATACCTTATACAAGCATGCTATTATTTCATTTACAATGAAATTTCATCCGCAAGTGGCATGTGCTGTTTCAGGTAGTTGACATCTGCTAAAAATTAGAATCAAGAGACTGCTCTAGTATACTCCCCCCAAAGAGTGTACTGGGTATACATGTGTATTATTCTTTTTATTATATCTTCTTTTTTTTTATTAAATAGTAAATTACAAAATTTTCTCATGTCTCCATTCTTTTCTTAAATATGTACATGGCTGAATAATATCTCTTTTTATCTATTTAGGCCAGTTTTTTTTGTTTTTTTGTTTTGTTTTGTTTTGTTTTTTCCCTAGGAGAGACCATGCAGAAAAACACTTTTTCATATTAATATTTGTCATCAGGTCTGATTATCTTCTCAGTGTAGATCATCATAAATAGATCAGCTGCAACAAATGCTATAAAGAGTTTAATGATTTTGACAAACAAATATATTCTTGCTTTCCAGAAAGAGTTCACTGACCACATTTCTGGTAGCATACTCCTTATTTTTCCTACCACTGCAAGAAGAGGAGCAGTTTTAAAAAGAGTTTGCTGTTGTAATAGAAGGGAAATTATACTTCGCTTTATTTGATTTTTTTTATCATTGATGTGGAAAACATTTTTAGAATGGTTTTTTAGTCTGGAATATTTGATGATTTTGTGACTTGTTCTTTGTAAAATTTTCTAGTAAGATCTAAGTATTTCACTTCTATTTATTTCTTAATTATTTGAATTCTATATATAGGCTGAATGCTGTTTTAATACATAAATATAATTTTCACAGGAAAATAGTTTCACTAATTCTTCATGGTGCTAAAATACTGCCTATAGTATCTTTGACTTTTTTCATAACATTTTATAAGAAAATGTACTATGCATCATAGAAGCCCCCAAAGACAGTACTATGATGTTAACTGCTGTTGATAATTTGAGAAATATAGCACTAAAATGACGGGTAGTTTAGCCATGTTTGATGTCATTCTGAGATGGGGAATAATACACTTCCTCAAAAGAAATTAATCCCTATTAATATTTTCTACTATTTTAGCCATTTCTTTTTTCTTCAGGTAACTCACAGAGCATTTGGAGATGATTGCTATTTTCTGTGTTCCCAAGTGTTCTTCATACATTTCCTCTTAACTTCCCGATGAGCCTTTCACCTGGCAAAATAGGTGATAAGAAATTTCATCGCTATATCAGTACTGCATTTGGTATAGGAATCATGTCTTTTTTTTTTTTTTAATCAACAACACTGATTGCGGTAGTTTTGCATCGTGAGCATCTTTCCAGTGCAAACTCAATGTCCATGTACATTCAAGAGTGAGCCCCTGGTAGTGGGACAGGCCGTCCGGATCAGCCTGGGCTAACCTCGGTCCATAGACCCTTCTCATGTTGCCAAGCTTGGCTTGTTCGTGGAGTCACAGGAAGTCCCTCTTGCATTAAAGAATGTAAAATGGCAGTTGTAATGTGTGAAATTTCCTGGACTAATAATCTCCATTTCTCAGGGTCCAGCAAGGGGTTGAGCAAAGATTGGCTAGAGCAGAGGAAGAACTAAGGCAGCTTCTGGCACAGAGTGAGACCCAGAACACAAAGGAACCTTCCCGAACAAAGTGTCCTTTGAAGGTCAGAGATCATAAAGACATAGGGAAGAGATAAGCAGATAGGACGTTCTCCTGGGGAACAGCAAAGAGAGACGCTTCTTGAGGGTGGATGAGGGAAGCTCTGGTGAAGGAGAAATTCTCTGAGGCACACAAATCTTTGGAGTTTGCACCTTTTTAAATAAGACTGATAAAAGGGATCTTGCATAGACCCTGCTGGCTAGGAAATATAATAGCAAGTGGTTGAAGTGGCAACTTTGAAGTATTATAAAATACAAAAGTAATTTTTGAAACATTATAAATATATTTTATTATCATACTTTAGAATATGACACGAGAAGTTAAAAGGATATTTTTATTTATTTATAATTCTTTAAACACGTAATACATGGATTTTGACCACAATGTTTGAATGTCTAGAACTCCCTACCAACCATGCAGGAGATAGATTTTATTGTGTAGCTTCTGTCTGTTAGGTTTTAATCACTTTAGGAGTAAGGGGCCGATTTTTCTATTTCCTTTGGCCTGCCTTCTGGCTGCCTTTGAAAAAGAATTCTGATGGCTGCCAAGAGTTAATTCATCTCCAAAAGACATCGCAGACCAGTTCTCTGGGCATGGTGTACACTAGTGTTTCAAATCCTGTGGTGAGAGACTCGATATTGACTGGCTTGCTCCGCCCCATACTAAGCATACCTTTGGCACCCCGCTTAAATAAGAGTGCAGATCAATCAAACCATTGTGTAG
>PVJO010034273.1:0-11143 GCA_004026905.1 Hystrix cristata | reverse complement strand
GCTTAGATGGTTTTATTAAAGCAAAGTGGGAGAGGAAATGGGATAAAATGAGGAGTTATGGACAGCAAAGAGCAGAGTGCATTTGAAATGCCTGTGGGTACAGCAGCCGGGTGCCATCCACAAAGCTTTTCGGTTTAGGAATCTTGAAATCAGGACCTTGACCAGATTTAGCTGATGATATTCAACAAATACTGTATTGACTGTGTAAAATGTCACCTTGGATAGGCTGACCCTAATTTTCTAGAGTTCCCTTTTCATGTTTCCTGTTAGGGTAGGGCACAGGAAGAGTCTCAGATTTGTACGGTGAAAGGGGTACTGGAAGGTAACTTAAATGGATTTAAATTCAATAAGGTAACTATAATATTTGGTCATGCAGGCTTTACAAAAGATCCCTTTTTACATTTCTATTTGTATAAAAGGCACAAAATACTATATTTAGTAGCCATGTAATAGAGCCCTTATTAAAAAGTATGAGATATGGATCAAGATTGTCTGAAAAGATTCAGGGCTCTATATGTACTTTTTAAAGCCCAATTATGAGTGTGTTGATAGAGAATAAGGGGTATTTTTGACTCTTGAGTTGGAGTATTTTACTATGTTCTTGGTTTCACTTGATACACACATTGCTTCTGGGGGAAAATAGCAATTTAATAAAACCCTGACAATATTTACTCATTTCCTCTTTGCTCCAGGGTGTCCGAGCTCACCATTAAAGTTCTTCAGTGGCTTGAAAGATAGGGAGAATCTGATTCTACAGCTTATGTCTACCCTCAAATTTAAAGACAGTGCAGCTTTCTCTCTTGCATTTTATGTAGAGATGGCACTATTCGTGGGGAACTCTTGGAGCTATTGGTGGAAAAGAGGCCTGCTGTATCATTGCCTCTCTCCTTGACCATCTACTTCAATAGGGTTTTGCTTTGCAATAAAAAGAGGTTTGTTTGAGTTTCAAGAATGACAGAACTCTAGTTTATCTTTTTTTTATGGCGGTGTAGTACTCCATTGTGTAGAAAAACCACATCTTCTTTAGCCATTCATCAGTTGTTGGGCATTTAGGTTGTTTCCAAGACTTAGCTATTACAAATTGTGCTGCTATGAACATGGTTGTGCATATATCACTGTGATATGATGATTTTAATTTTTCAAGGAAGATAACAAGCAGAGGAATAGCTGGGTCAAATGGAACCTCTAGTTGTAGTTTTCTGAGGAATCTCCACACTGATTTCCACAGTGGTTGGGCCAGTCTACATTCCCACCAACAGTGCAGGAGGGTTCCTTTTTCCCCGCAGCCCCGCCAGCACTTGTTATTGGTTGATTTCTTGATAATAGCTATTCTTTCTGGAGTGAGATGGTATCTTAGTGTTGTTTTGATCTGCATCTCTCGAATGACCAATGATGTTGAACATTTTTACTCTTAAGTGAAATAAATCAGACACTTATCAGCACACATCAAATTGTTTCTCTGATATGAGAAACCATAAGTGTAAATAAGGACAAAGGGGTAGAGTAGATAGTACGGTTAAAAAAAAAAAGAGAGAGATAGTATTCAAAAGAGAGGAGAATTAGATAGGGCAAAGGGGGATAAAGAAGGTTAAAAGAAAAGTAAGATGAAAGGGGAAAAATGGAAAAGTGTAACTACACTTGTTGCAAATAGGGAGGGGTGGGTGATTGGAAGGGAGGGGAGGGGAAGGGGGGGAAGAAGGGGGAAAAACCAAGATGTATCATGTACAGGTACAAAATAACCATGTTAATTGTGATCATTATGTATACAATGTACCAATACACGTTCTTGGTTAAAAAAAAAAAAAAAGAAGAATGACAGAACTGTTTGTTTCCTCTCCTCTTGGGCAAGCTTCTACAGACTAAGTCACTGAGGTAACATTTTGGATTGGCCTAGATATTAGGTTTATTTTGCAAGTCAAAATCGACCTGTGCTTGCAGGGGTCTCTGCCTTTCTGACTTCAGCTTTGCCACCTGAGTTTATCATTTCTTCAAAGTGCTTGGGGGTGATGGTGTCATTGTTCCTGGGGAGGCTGGGAATGGCGTGGTCCATGGCAGGTCTCAGACTGTCTTGTATCCTCTGTCAAGAGCCTCATCCCTAAACCTCAGCTTGTCTCAGTTCTGGTACTTCCATTTGTGGTAGCAGCTTGGTGTTCCGCTAAGTGAGGTGCTGGAGCTTCCCAGAAAACAGGATCTCATTTCTAGTCTTACATTCCCTAATTTACAATGACCCAAATAGGGGTCTGGGGATTTAGCTCAGTGTTTAAAGTGCTTGCTTTGCAAGCACAAAGACCCGAGTTCGATCCTCAGCACCAAAAAAAAAAAAAAAAAAAAAAAAAAAAAAAAAAAAAAGAATCAATGACCCAAATAGCTCTTCCTTGTACTGCCTTCTCCTTCATCCACTGGTGGTAGACAAGCTCTCTTGTCTTAAACATGTCACATGGGATGTGTCAGAGAACACTACTGTAAAGTTTCAGGTGTCTATCTTCACAGTAGCAATGAGGGTCTTAAAACTAAGAGGTATTGTGCTAAATGTTTCATATTTATCAACTCATTTGATTCCTCAACAATTCATTGATCATTATGATTCCAATTTTATATGTGAGAAAATTGAGTATAAGCAGCATTTTTGTTGTTTGTTTTCTTGGGGTGCTGGGGATCAACCTCAGGGCCTTGGGCTTGCTAGGCAAGTGCTCTACCACTGAGCTAAATTCTCAACACCGTAAGCAGCATTTTTAAGGCTATAGTTTGTGTAAGGACTGAAGCCAGAGTTCAAGTTCCACTAGATGCCAAATCCATCATGTTCTTAGCCTCCTTCTTCATTTGGTGCTTTGTTCAAAAAATCTTCCTTTTCCCACTGCCTGCCTGTGAGAAGTGAGTCTGTTAAAAACAAATAGCAAAGCCCTAGATTTTATTTTGGCTCACTTAACATGACTTCCCTTGAGCATTTTGTTTTGAGGTTAAAAAATCTGAATATGAGCCCTTGAAAAGATTTATTGGCAGATTTCTTTCATCTTGACCATAACTAATCACAGCAGAAGGAAAACAGGACTGAAGTGGTACAAAGTCCTCTTTGAAAAACTACATATGGTCAAACTGGCATGGAACAGATTTTAAGACTTTTAGCTCTCACGAGCCAGTCTGGAGCCTCAGTGAAATAGAATCTGCAGTACAACAAAGGAGATGTCTGTGAAAGGATTGTGCCATGCAAGGTGTGGTGGGAAAGTCTGAAAATTGTCACATGTCTGTAGTCCAATGTCTAGAAACAGATGAAGTGGACAGATGTGAAAGCTCGGGTAGTTGTATCCCCTTCCTCCTTCCTCACTCCCTCCCTTTCTCCCTCTTTCCCTCTCTCCTTCCTTCCCTTCCTTCCGTCCATCTTTCCTTCCTTCTTCTTATACCACATTTGAATCACTAGGTGCTGAGTAGTAAACAATGAGCGCAGAAGAGTCCCTGCCCACAAGAGTTTCAGACTAGCAGTAGCAGCAGCAACAGCAGCAGTTGAAATGTGTTGCACACACAAATTTTCTCAAACACCCTCCAGAAACTCTGAGGACCCAGCTTACAACCAGTCTGGTGTTTTGTTATTGTTGTTTTTGTTTGTTTATTTTGGTTTTGGTCTAGTACTGAGGATTGAACCCAGGACCTACTCACAGTCCTACATCTCCTGCCCTTTATTTTTTTATTTTGAGATAGGGTATCAGTCACTATGTTGCATAGATTGGACTTGAACTTGTGACCCCCCCCACCTCAGCCTCCTAGAGTGCTGGTATTACAAGTATGTGCCATTTGCGAGGTCTGGCTTTTGACCAGTCTTCAGGTGATCTTGACGCAGACTAAAGTTTGTGAATGAAAGCTGTAGAAATTTTCTCTTGTAAAAGACTATATATCTGGAATTATTAGGTCTATCCAGAGGGGAGGATTGGGGAATATGTTCTTGGTGGCTTAGAAATGCAGGAGAAACCTCTGAGGTGATTTAGCTATCTGTCTTCAACATTAGTACAGGTCTGATGTCTCCTCTAGAAGGACCTCCGGCTTCTTCCTAGTGAATACTTAACAGCTCCAACATGCTCTTGCTCTCGTGAGGTGCTTTGACTTTAAAGAGTAGTCATTATCTTACAGATATTACGTGGAGGAAAGAAACATATTGTATGATTTTATGCCAAGTTCAAGATGAGGCATAACTGTCAAAATGACAGTTTAGTCAAGGTGGTAGCCTCTAGGGGGTAAGTACTGACTGGGAAATGACACCAGAGAGAATATTCTGGAATGGTGCCATGGGAATGGAAGAAGGTAGATGTATAGAAATGTAAAACTACTTCAAACTGCATATTAAGATTAATGCATGTTAATTTCTTCTTATGTCAATGAAAATTAGTCACAAGCCTAATATAAATGTTAAACGTAGATATAAATAATGAATGAACTAAAGAGGGCTAACTCATACAAATGTGACCAGCTTGGAATGTTTTGGTTCTACCTAAGAAAGCTTTTCTTCCATAGCTTAGGAAGGATGGCAGTGAACAATCTGAAAAAGAATGAAACTTGCTTTGTAGACCAGGGAGTGTGAGGAAGTATTGGCATGCCAAGCTAATTCTTGGCTCATAGGCAAACATGTGTACAAATGTAGTTCTCAACATTAGACCTTAAGTACTTTCAAGGGAATAATTTCCAAAGCAATTGCATCCTGCTGTTAATAGCCAATTAGCAAGCAGGAGATAATAACTCCTCACTTGTATTATGGGTAGGTAGAACAATGTAAAGTCCCATAATTAACACCCAGTCTTTTAATGTACTAATTAATCTAGCCAGACAAGCACAGTTTATTTAGAACACGTGGAAGGCTCCAACTCCCTCAAATTTTATTTTCACCATACCAATAAATAATTGAAGCCCGTAGCTTTCATTTGTCCTATTCATCCCTCTTCTTTGATGCCACTCAGCTTTGAAGCGCCATCCCTAATAGAGGGAGAAACCTATTTATCTATTTCCTTAATAGCCTCATGAATATTTCTTTGCCGTTACTCCCAGATAACACTTGTGAGTTCTTGACATTTCAAGTTTTCACTCCCAGGTTATTTTCTTTAGTTTTCTTTCAGTTGATGTGTGCGGCTCTTGGTCACCATAATAACATATGCTACTTAGGGTTTTCTAAGACTAGTAATGGCTATTTATTGTAATGCTTTTTTAAACTTGGCTTTGATGTCACCTATGGAAGCTGGCTACAAAAGGCAGATTCCTGGGGGTCATCTCCTTGCCCTTCCATCTGAGTGATTCTAGTTGAGAAATTCTGGGTTAGGCTCGGTACCTGCTTTTTAAATGGTTTGCTCACTCCGTGCCCTCCCATCCCTTTCCCTGGAGAAATATTGCTTGAGTGGACAACTGAAATAAAATCTTTGGTAGTTTTGCCTGTTTGGAAAGTAAACTTATGAAAAGTAAGATGACATCTCATGAAATGTGAGCCATCCACTCGGGTCTTGGACTTTCTTCCTGCCTGAGCTACGAACAAGTAGAGAAATAACAAAGGAATAGCAAGTGGAGGTCTGAGATCTCATTACTGTTGAGGGTGAATTCATGAGGCAAGGCTGAGTGTGAGTGCTAGATAGGCCACCGAGCATGCGCCAGAATGAGGCAGCCCGTCCTTGCTCCTGGGGGCTGAGGTAGGCCTCCCCAAACTGCTTGCAGGAACCACAAAAAACTCCTGGTGCCCAGGAGGAGGAAGAACTGAGGGGACTAAGCCTTGCCTGTGCTGCTTAAGTCTACTAGTCTGGTGAGTGTTCCTCCTGAGAGCAGACAGAGCCGCAAGCTCTCACTCACCTGCCAGGGAACAGCAGGAATAGAGGAATCAGGGTTCTTCATTATCCCCACCTTCCTGTACTGACCTCAAATCAAAACATGTCAACACCTTACTGAGTTCTCTGGGCTTTGGGAAAACAGGATCGTCAGTGGGAGTATCATTCAGTACAACTACCATAGATGCAAGGTGACAAGATATTTCCAAATTGCAAGTCCTGATTTCCATTAGCATAATGTTCTCTAGTTTCTTCCATGTAGTTCCAAAACAACAAAAAAATTTTTTTTGGCTGAATAATATCCATTGTATCCAAAATTTGACAAAAATATGGTGAATGTTTGAATAAAAATTAAAAAAGTTTATTTTAGTAAAATACATATTGTCATGAATCTCTCTCAAAGTATTCCCCCTTGCTTCAAACACTCTTATCCCTTCATTCTGGCCACTTTCTGAAGCAGTTCTGGATGTATTCTTCATGAAAGGTTCTAGTTGCACTGTCGTGGCTGCGTTCATGCTCTGTATCAATACAGAAGTTTACCTTTCATGGTCGTTTTGACTTTGGGGAAGAGCCAGATGTCACATAATGCCAGATCCAGTGAATAAAGTGGATGAGGACACACCATCTTGATAGAAGTTTCCTTAAACATTTTGAATCAATTCAGAACAATGAGATAGCCATGACAGTGCAGCTAAAGACACTTGTGAAAGAGCACTTCCAGAACTGCTTCAGAAAGTGGCCAGAATGATGAGAGAAGTGTGTGTGAAGTGAGGGGGAGTATTTCGAGGAGAGTTAATTGCAATGTGTCTTCTGCTCTACTGATCTAGTCTTCATCATCTGTTCAGACTTATGTCCTTGTCCCTTGCAACAGCCCAGTGCTTTAGCCAAGCCTGCCTTCCCCTCATCACCAGTCTACTCTGCATTTGCTGGCAGCACTCCTTGGCTTCCACTTTTGTCCTGCCTGTGGATGCTTCTCCTTCCCTCTCCCTTTGGACGCGATCTAGTCATACTCCTCAAATGAAGCCTCCAGCACAACCAGATTGTGCTTGGTTTTGGGCTCCTCTGTAAGTCAGCGATCTTGTCTCTACCACTTTCCAGCAGTTCAGTGGCCGCCTACAAGGGTACACTGTTTGTGTGTGTAGGGTTTCTCAGATGTACTCATAGTCAGTGGAGACGTGCAGTCACGAAGGAGTTCTTTGTGTCTGTGGCTCATCTGGTCTCCTGAGCATCCTCAAAGGAAAGACAAGATAAAAGCTCTTCTGATCGGTATCCAACCCAACAAGCAATCAACCAACCAATCACTTGTTCATGATGGGAAAGGTAATGTTTAAAGTTGATGATTTACCAAAGGGTTCACTGTAGGACTACTTAAATAAAAACATTTACTAATTAACACATAATTACATAATTATTTCCTTTCAAATATTTTCTTTTTCATTGCCAGTGATCAAACCCAGGGGAGCTTAGCGTAGGGTGGACACATGTTCTACACTCCCAGCCCTAAAAAAAAGCTGATTAACAAGGTGACCATATACTTTCATTTAAACTGGGGTCGTTTTGAGAAGAAAAGAGGATGCTAACTGGATGGGACACAAGGGTCTTAGGTAAAAACCAGAACTCTCCCAGAAAACTAATTTGGCCTTCACCTCCCCTTGACCCCTAAGGGCTAGAGACCCTCTTCATCTTTCTTGGGCCTTTACTTACCTTCCAATGTGAGTCCCCCTACCACAGACCTGTACCACCATGGGGACACCAGGGCAGATGTGCTGGTTCTCAGTTGATACTATGCGGTAGGGATGCTTATACTTCCTGGTTTCATCTAATTTAACATGTATCCAACCACAAAAATGTTTTCATCCTCTGGAAAAAGCAAACTTTACAAATACAGAAATGTCAAAGAGGTTAGGTATTTTGATAATGTATTTTAGAAGCATACACTTTATAAAAGTATATTATGTTGATGTTACTATTTGCAAACGGTTTCACTGACAGTGCCTCCTAAGACCTGTACAACACCTGCTGAAGCCACATCACCATAACCGAGGCTCACAGTGACAAGGTGCCTGGACGACTTGGCTAGTACATCAGTCCTCAGAACTCTCACCATCTCACTCTTCTCCTCTCCTTTCCAATATGAAGGGCATATGGAGTACATGGAGGCAGGAGGAGGGAGGGCTGGTTGGAACTGGGGGAAAGAGCGCCCCCTGGGATTGGGCTAGCTTTTGTTTTGGTCTGGTCCACACCTGGCCATTCGGCTTCTATCCACTGCTTGTATGCTGTGGTGCTATTGTTGCTGCTCAATTTACATCTCCTTTTTTCCAGCTCTGCCTGAGTCTGGTCTGCCTTTCCTACTGCCTGGCACTTGCCTTGGTGTCTAAGGAGCAGAGACCCCTCTGAAACCCTGCTGTATCTACTAGCTGGTCACCAGTCTGGGCATTATCTGCCCTCACACTTGAGCTGAGCTTGGCAGCTCCATGGTTGGCCTGTCTGCTCTCAGCTAAGCAATTCCTTTACCTTGTATATGAGGGTTAGCCTGGAGAGCAATACTGATCTGTTTGCTGAGCCTCCTGCTCTACCCTCTCGCATTGGAGGTCCCCGCGTTGTTCTAGTGCCTGCCTGCAGAGTGTCCTCCAAGTTCCCGAAGAAGGAGCTGGGCAAATGGCCATCTGCCAATGATGTGCAGAGCAGCTCCCTCTCCTCCAGGGCCTTGTGCTTCAGGGCATGTATCTGGAATCCCGATTTACCTCACACTCTGCTGGACCCAAAGGCCCTTGTTCACACGTTCTCTGGAAAGCAGATGCTGAGATGTAGATGAATAGGCAGATTCATGAGCTAGTACTCTAGGGATCAGCTTCCTTGGGAAACGAAAGTAGGGAGGAGCTGTACTCTGGTGCAGTCTTAATGGGTCCACCCTCTCGTGCGAGCTGTGAAGCTGCTATGGTCCTTCAGAGTTGTTCTGCATTGAACCAAGAGGCACAAGCCTTCATGCTGCCCTGCGTCTAGTTACTAGACGGGAGTTTCTCTGCCGAGGTGTACAACCTGAGCAAGGCAACTTCCGGTCAAGGCAGTTTCCAAGGAAGGCTGAAAGCTCAGAGCTGTCTGGAGGCAGCACTCCCAGCAGCTGGTGGAATAAGTCTTTCGGTTCTGAAGTGAGCTCTGGGAGACCAGAGTAGCCATTGTACGTGGAATTTTCCATTACTTCGCTTGTGTTTTATGTTCCTTTGGCTCTAGGGTAGACATCATAGGTAGGATGTTATATTCTGTACATTAGGGAAGAAAATCTATGATTTAATATGCTAGGGCTAGCCTATGATACGTTAAATGGGAACTAAAAGAATTTAGAAAGTTGTTTCTTTCTCAACAATGTCTGGCTTATAACCAATTATCTTGCAAGAAGATGTGGTTTTGAATTTAAGAGGCTTAATTATTTATTTTTCTTTGCAGCTTTTCTGTGATAATTCTAATATCCCCAAAGCATCTGGCTAGATAATTTGGGCTAAATAAGGCAAAGGTACTATATGCAGAAAGACCAAAGAGAAGATCACAAAAATATTTTTGGAAGTATTTGTGGTCTACCTACACAAATGTTTTTTTCTTTCTTTCTGGTTTAAAGCTACTTGAGGGCTGTAGAGGGGCTTATAACTCCCTCCCCTCTCTTTTCCTCCCTCTCTCCCCACCTTTCTCTCTGCTTTTCCTTCTTTCTTTGTACAGGGGATTGGACCCACAGTCTTTGCAGTGAGGTATATCCCTAGGCCTTTCTTTCTTTTATTTATTTTTTATTTTGAGACAGGATCTCCCTAAATGGTAAAGTTGCCCAGGCTGGGCTCAAACTTGTGATCCTACCCCCTCTGCCTCCCGGGGTACTAGCATTACTGGCATACATCACCGTGTCCAGGTTATTCTTATGCGTTCTTATTTCTCCTATGGTATTTATAGAAGACTTTGAAAGTAGTACACTAGGAAATTAAAGGATGATGTAGTCATCATGTTTTTAAAAATTTTGTTAGTACATATTTGTACTATGTAATGATTACATTCATTTTGGGGAGTTGGTATATATACATAACACACTGTAATTCCTTTTACTTCCCTTCCCCTCACTTCCTTCTCCCTCTATCTCTTGGTTCTTTTTGTCATCTTTATAAGAAATCATGTGCACTGACATATTAGTTATGAGTATAACAAATTACCCCAGAATTTAGCAGCTCAAAAGCAAGCACACAGCACACACAGCTGCTGCAGGCCGGGAATGTACGAGCAGCTTAGCGGGGGGGTCTGGCTCTGGATGTTTTGTGAGGCTACAGTCATCTCAGGGCCTGACTGGGGCTGGAGAATTTGTTCTAAAACTCAAGTGCTTGCTGGACATGAACTAGAGTTTTAGTTTCCTACCATATGGCCTCCTCAAGAGCAGAAGATGAAAGACGATCTCTCTCTCTCTCTCACTATATATATATATCTCTTCATCCATCCATCTGTCCATCCAGAGAGAAACCTAAGAGCAAGCCACAGCCTTTTATACCCTAGTCTCAAAAATGATACACCATCACTTGCACCACATGTGATTGGTCACAAATGATCAAACCTGGCATTCAAGGAAGGGTTTGGATACCAGGAAGTTGGTATTCACTAGGGCTGTCTTGTCTTGGGAGACTGGCTACCACAACTGGATATACATTCTTGGCACACTGGAAAAGATTTGGGTTTGAGAATCAGATGTGAACTGAAAAACAACTCCTTTCTGCCACTCACTAAACTTTCTGTCTCCCTATCTGTGTGGCCTTGGGCAAACCCCTAACTTAACTCCAGTTCATTTATGAGTTAAATAAAATTGTACTACTTTCCTCGGAAGTGTTGTGAATAACAAGGCAAGGATACAGAAAGCTTAACCCATAAGGAGCACTAATACAGGGCCATGATATTAAGATGAGAATGTTCTTGCACTGATCCATGATATAATGCTACCTGCTCTGAACACGTGGTCACCCTTAGGGCCCAGGGCAGATTGTAGGTAAAGATTTTTAGAACTTGGGTGCGGTCTACTTAACCTGAGAGCTGCATCTCTGGAGCTCTAGAAACACTCCTACTGTCGGTACCTTCACCACCTCTCATTCTTCTTGTTTAATGTCAAGGCAAATTAGTTACTGCAATTCAATTTCTTGAGCTATGTTTTTCTTAGTCCCAAAACAACCCCACGGGAGGAGACTGAGGATGTGATTCTAATTTGCTGTAATCACAGTTGATATTATCTTTGTTTTGGATTTGTATTTTCCCTGACAAAATGTCAAACACACGAGGCAAAAGTTATTTGGAATTCTAGATTAAATATTTAAAAATACATGAGGGGTCTGAAAATA
>PVJO010034272.1:0-11146 GCA_004026905.1 Hystrix cristata | reverse complement strand
CCTGTTGCATGAAATACTGTTTTCCATCCTTTGATTTTCAGTCTATGAATTTCCTTTTGGGTTAGATGTGTCTCTTGTATGCAACATATTGATGTATCTTGTTTTTTGATCCATTCTGCTAGTCTATTTCTTTTGATTGGTGAGTTGAGACCATTTACATTGATGGTTACAGCTGTTATGTACTGACTTATCTTTGTCACAGATCTTTTCTATTGTTTGTTCTGTTTCACCTCAATTTCACTGTTTGTCTTACATAGTGGATTATTATTTATTAGTGTCCTTGTAATTATAGTTTCCTTTTCTAGGACATCTTTCAAAATATTTTGTAGAGGTGGTTTGGAGGTCATGATTTTCTTCAGTTGTTCTTTGTCATGGAAATATCTTATTTCATTGTTGAATTTGAAAGATAGTTTAGCTGGGTACATCAATCCAGGTTGGAGATTATTTTCTTTTAAGGCTTGAAATATTTTGCTCTGGGTTCTCCGTTATTTAAGGGTTTGTGTTGAGAAGTCTGCTGTGATTCTGATGGGTTTACCTTGATAGGTGATTTTTTTTTTCCTCTAACAATTTTTGGTATATTCTTCTTTTGTTGAATTTCTGGAATCTTGATTATGATATGTCTTGGTGTAGATTTATTTTGGTTGTGGGTAATTGGGGTTCTATATGCCTCGCTTATCTGTATGTCCAGTTCTCTTCTCATATTTGGGAAGTTTTCTGTCATTATGTCTGTGAATAATCTTCTTAGATCCTTTGCACTATCTCCTTCTTTTTCCTTCACTCTGATCAATGTTATATTGTTCTTCTTTACATCATCTTGCAGTTGTTGTATTGATTTCTCATAGTCTTTAGTTATTTTTAAGACGTTTTCCTTTTCATGGTCACAAAGTGCAGTCCTGTCTTCTAGTTCTGATATTCTGTCTTTGCTCTCACTTAATCTACTGCATATACTTTCAAGGCAGTTTTTGATTTCTTGGACATCTGTTTGGATCTGTTTCATGGTTTCCATTTCTTTCCTAAATTAAATGGTCAAGTTTTCCATTGTTTTTCTAAGCTCCTCTGTTTTTTTTTTTTTATCTGTGTCTACTTTAAATTCACTAAGTAGGTCTTTCATTATGATCATCATCTCTTTCTTAACTTGGCCAATTATTTCTAATCTGATGTTCTCTATAACCTCATCCATCTGCTTTCTAACTTGTGCTTCTATCATTTCTGAAAGTTTGGTTGAATGTTTTCCAATTTCCTCTATTTCATTGTCCTCTGGATTTGTTCTGGGTGAGCTGGGGGTTTGGGGTTGTATTTTACTTCTGGGTATCATCATTTTCTTTGAATCTATATGTATTTCCCCCTTTTAGTTTCAGTGCTACTTTTTATATTTTGATTATGGGAGATGCTCACTTCAGCAGCACGTATACTACAATTGATTATGGGAGGTTACTTGAAGACAGATATCAATGTTTTCTAAGGGGAATTCTGTTTGTTCAGTGTCTTCTAGGTATCTGTGATTCTTGGCTTTTGTGGTTGTGTCAAGAGCCTGGATTATGTTAATGATTATTACCTTTGATAATTACAGTATTACCATATGAGAAAGTAAGACGGGTTTTAACATGTAGACACACTTGTTACACTAGTATCTTAGCAACAGCATCTTCTACATTCATGAAATTGACTGACTGTGGTAGATATTAACTTCGTGTCTTTAACCATAAAAGCAAGGTTGACACCGTTATAAAGCATAATCTAATATAAACCAGGAATTTGTGTGTAGTGAGTATCCTGTTAGTAAAGTGTTTTTTTCCCCTGCTTGTAGCAGGGGTAATGAGGGATAGGAAAAGGTATAGTGGTAATGAAGAAAGTTCTAATAGGTGTAAAATTTAGATGTTACTTATACTTTGGGAAACTTGAGTAGATAGTTTAGGAAGAGTGAAAGGTGAGAGTAGTGGGTCAAACCATGTAGAATCTAGACAATATTTACTCATATGAAAAATGAAAGGCCGAAGGAAAATGAAAAGACAAGGAAAAATCACAGCAGTTGAGGAAGGAGAGATATGAGCCAGGCAGGAGTCAATGAAAGTAAAAACCAAAACAACAACAACAAGAAAGAATATGTAGACAAAAGAATGCATCAGACAGGTAACAGGATGAATAAGAGAGAGAGAAAATAAAAGGAGAAACAAAACCAATATGTACATATATTATGTATATATACACATATAATGAGATTTCTCTGATAGCCACTGCTCTGGGGAGGGTGCAGGCCAAAACCTGAATCTATGCTTGTTAGCCCTGCTGAGTCTGCAGTGGTCAGTGCTGGGTACTGTGTTGATCCTGGCCTCCAAGCATGGAGTCTTGGGGCAGGTGTCAGACTGCAGCTCTCTGGGAGATCTTTAGTAGCCTGCCCATGTCTCCTTATCGTTTATGTCCCTAAAAGTTCCTTAGTGGTGTGAGTATCGTTGGCTTTACCAGATAGTGATGGCTTGGATCAGAAGAGAAATGAAAAAAACAAAACAAAACAAAAGAAAAAAAAAACCACTGAGGGAGAGAGGCAACAGTGCTTTCAGTGCAAGATGTTTCCCACCTTATTTGAGGTTCACCCTGCCAGTGCGCAGGCTGAGCTGGTGCAGATCGGCCGTCCAGGAGTGTCCTGACCTGCTGGCTCAAGCCTGGGTCCTAAGAAGATATTTTCTTACATTGTACTGTTTCATCTTAAAAATATAACATTTAGGTTTTTATGTTTAGGTCTATAACCCACCTGGAATTGTATGAGGTAGGAATAAAATTAACTTTTTCCTGTC
Source organism: Hystrix cristata (assembly GCA_004026905.1). Classification (NCBI taxonomy): domain Eukaryota; kingdom Metazoa; phylum Chordata; class Mammalia; order Rodentia; family Hystricidae; genus Hystrix; species Hystrix cristata. The sequence goes on along the minus strand of PVJO010034272.1, from coordinate 8,354 downwards.
ACGTGAATGTGCAGTTCCCCTAATATCCATCAATAAAAAGCCTTGTTTTCCCACTGATATGCAGTAAAATTTTTGAAGCAAAGTATGAGAGTCTATTTCTTTCTGACCTGGTCTATTGTCTATGCCTGTGTCCATATGATACTGTCTTAGTAATGAAGCTTTTTAATGAGTCTGGATTTCTTACAGAGTAAGCACTATCATAAATTACTATTTTTAACCTATGATTTGGCTATTTTTGTTAACTTAGAAATAGTTGATGGAAGAATCAAAATCAATAAATAAATGACTTCTACCACAACACAGAAAGAACAAAAGGAAACTATGGAGAAGGGAGTCAAAGAACCATGAGGTATAGAATATGTTTAATTAGATTCCCAAAGAAAAGAATAAGAAAATTAACAGAAAAAAAATCTTTGAAGAGATAAAATGGGTGAGGCTTCCATATCGGCTAATGTTGGGCTAGGGAATCGGGACTAATTCCTTACTTAGAGCAATTTTAAAATGCAATAAAAATCTTTTAAAACAATAAGTTTGGCCGTGAAAACCCTCTAAATTTTTATTCCATTGTATCTTCATTCCAAAATATTTCTGATGCTTGTATTTTGATACCCCCTTTTTTCCTTTAAACACTTCATATATAATTCTTTTTAGATACCAGTGTCTGCATCCTGGTAGTCTATTTTTTGTAGTTTCTGATGGGTCTCACTGATGGTGATTTTTTTTCTCATGATTTTTTGATTCTTGATTGTGAACTAAAATTTGATCATCAAGTTGTAGTAGTAATCTTGAGAGTGTAAATTTAGAGTTTCTTCTCCCAATATGAGGGCTTTTTTTTTTTCATTTTGGTATAGAATGAAATATGATATAGAATAATATAAAATGCTATGAATTAAGATCATTCTATTCCCAATTTGGGTTGTTGATTTAATGTGTCTCAGATTCTACTTTGCTACTGGGAAAAGGCTCGGTATCCTCCTCACAGCTGGGATGTAAATTTTTTCTCAGAGGAAGACTTGCATTTTGGATAGACTTACTCCAAAGTTGTGTACTTACTCCAAGTAGTGTACTTTGCAGTATTCTGTTGTCAGTCCATTTTTTAGTCTTCTTTTCTTTTCTCCCTTTCTTTTCTTCCTCTCTTATCTTCTTTTTCTTCTCTTCCTTTCTCTTCTCTTTCCCTCTCCTCTCCTCTCCTTTTCTGTCCTGTCCTGTCCTCTCCTATCCTCTCCTGTCCTCTCCTGTCCTCTCCTCCCATCCCTTCCTCTCCCTTTCCCTTCCCTTCCCTTCTTTTTCTTTTACTTTTTCTTTTTCTTTTGTGGCACTGGGGAGTAAACCCAGGGATGTTTTATCATTGAGCTAAATCCCCAGTCGTTTGCGTTTGTAATATTGGAGACTGAACTCAGGGCTTTTGCTCCAAGGTACATGTCAGCCCTTTTTAAATTTTGAGACAGGGTCTCCTTAAATCACTAACTTGTCCTGGCTGTCCTCAAACTTGCAATCCTCCTACTTCAGTCTCCTGAGTAACTGAGATTACAGGCATATGTCACCATGTCCTTCTCGGTTTTTCCTTCCTGTTTCAGATTTCTCTCATTTAGAAAATCTCAGCAGTGCAATAAAAATGATATTTTATAACAATATTCCATAATTATGTATAATAATTATTGTCAATTCAAATTTTGAAAATGATATAGTCCCCAGGATTTAGTTATTTTGTCATACAAGCCTAATATACAATACTGGAAAAAGCAGAAACTCCATTGTAAAATTTGAATTTACCTTAATGAATGTGCATGGCAAAAGTAAGACTTATTGGATGAAAATGTTAACTTCTCTAGCATTTTTAGGAAACTAAACTTCAATTCAGAGCTTTTTTTCTTCTAGTTAGACTGGGTTTTTGCAAAAACCTTTAAATGTCACTGATTACATATTGAATATATTCTTTGTAAGCTCCTAAACTTGACCAAAGTAGAACCACATTCTACTGGTGCTGTATTTGATTTTCATTATGGAGATTAATGGTTATGTCAGTAAATTTTAAACCTATGATACATCAGAAATTCCTGGGAGGGTTTTTAGAAGAAAAATTCCTTAAGCCTAATTCATTCTGATGCTTGGATGGGCAGGGGCTTGGACAATGTAGCCCAGAGATTTGTATTTTGAAAAAGCTACTAGGTGATTCTGATGTACAGTCAGTTTTACAAATCACTCACCCAGAAAACTACTGCTTGGCTTTTGCATATGACAGATATTTTTATGGTTCCTCCAGTGCCTACTGAGTACATGTTAAGTGGTAGGGAGGCCAGCAGGGCCTTTGAAACACACCTTCGTTTATTTATTGTCTGTATGTTTGATTTAGGTGTGCAAATACTCATACATAAAACATTCAATGCTGAAAAGAGAGTAAATGTGGAAATTCTTCCAGCAATTGTCCAAGCTATGCAGTTGAGATCTTCATGAATACCAAACACTGTAAAAAAAAAAAAATTAGGCAGAACATAGAAAAGCAACGTCTGTGAAGCCATAGGGTTGACTGAGCAGAGACTCACTGAACATAAAAAGGGTTTTCTTTCCGCTGATTTAACCAGATGTTTGAATTCTCTGGAACAATAAGAGTATATCAACCTACTTTGTCTTTTAGACTTTGCTAAATAGCTGCTAAAAATAGACTCTCAGCCTTGAACGACTGTGTGGTAATAGAACCGTCATGGTGGAAATATGACTTCCTGTCAATAAATATTTACTACTAAGGTCTAGATTTATGACAGCAATTACCATCTCCACGTTGATTCTCTGTTGGTAACTTTATGACTGCCTCAGCAGCAATTTCTATCCCATAACTATTTGGGTCCATCATTAGTTGGAAAGGGTAACAACCTATGGGCTGAAACGAACTCTGACATAGAAACAGACAGGGATGGGAAATTGTGTTGCCTTGAAGATAAATAGTTGCATTATATTTACAACTCTGAAACCAGGACTGTCATAATTCTTTTGGGTTGAAGTTTAGTAGTCATCTCTTTAGTGAACTCTTTCTTACCATTTTCATGAAGAAGATCCCTCTGTTGTTTTGTATCACTTCTCCTGGTTTGTTTGTTCGGTAACACTAATTACAATTGCAATTGTATATTGTTCTTTTTCTTGTTTAATCTTTACCATCTCACTAGAATGTAGCTCTGTGACACAGTAAATCATGTCTACTTAGTTCATCCTTGTGTCCCTAGAACCAGAAATGCCAAGAATAGAGTGCTCATTAAATACCCATGGAACAAATGAAGTTCTAATGTCCTAAAACAGACAGCACTGCTGACTACTTGGGGAATTCGTACCAAAATTCTTTGTTCTTTCATTTCCCTTCATAATCTTTTATACCTTTAAATTATAGGTAGGATACAATTTAGTAAGCATTTTAGTTATATTTATTCTTTGTTATGGCAGGAAATTCATTTCTTAGCTGGTTTCTGGTTATTTCTGTCTGCAATCCACCAGAAACATCCTAAATCAGTTTTTCTAGAACATCTATTTCATAATACCTTTACTCAAAGTTTTCAGTAGCATCCTAACACTTACAGAATATTATTGTATCGATTTGACTGCTTCTTCCATTTTCATTTCAGCTTTCATTTCCAATTTTATTTTCCATCCTCTCTTGGTGAAATTCTTCTTGACTGATACTGGTCTACTTATAAACCTCTCTTCTCCCACTACCTCCTGTGTCATTCAATTATATCCTGCACATTGCCTCTGGTTCTAAGGGTTCGTTCCATTCGACGTACTGATCTTTTTTTCACAGTGTTGATTAAATTCTGTCTATCTAAAGATGCAATTTAAAAAAAAGACCCATTTTTTAAATGAAGGTTTCCACATCTATGTAGCTCACGGCCCTGTTACTTCTTCTTCATTGTCTAGCAGCCCACAGAGCCCCTTTCTCTCCACATCACCATATGCTTATTAACTGATTTTAATATATACATTTTTATGTATAAATTCTGCACATAAAAGCAACTTATAAGTTTCCACATATAGACTCTTCATATTTCCCCTTGCTTCTTATCCAGTGGTATTTTTGGAGAAACACTAAAAAAGTAACTGCACAATAAGTAAATCTTGCTGGAACAGTATGTTAGAAGAGGGATGTAGGCGTGAGGCACTGGATACGTTTTGTCTCTTTTGATAGTGATTGATATTTGACTGATACTGGATATTTTGAGTATGGAGATGAGAACTCTTGGCTCGGAAGGAAGAATGTTGCATCTGCCTGGACAAGGAAGAGGAAGTGGCAGGATGCATGCATACAAAATTGCCTTGTCTGTGAGAGAGAGAGAGAGAGAGAGAGAGAGAGAGAGAGAGCGAGCGAGCATTGAGTTTTATATTGTTTGACCAAATACTCATTGATCTTGAATTTTAGATTATTCCTAACTTATTGTTTTGTGCTGTTTGAAATGCCTTCATACTATTTCTGTCAGAATTAATGCCAATGAATTAGATCAATGTGTATCTTCATCAAATTGTTAGCAAAATATTCAGATCAGTTGGGTGTCATAGCTCTAACTAGACAAGTTTGAAATCTATACACAGATAAGACTGAGTTTTAGTCTCAATCTTAGTTTCTAAACAGAATAAAGAAAAAGAAATATCCTAGTAGCAAATGGTTATTACATTCAGTTGCTGATGATTAGGATGATTTGTCTGTTTTCTTGTTATTTGTAGGAGCTTTGTGAGTTAATGAAATGTTATTATGAATTTTCTAAGATCTAGGAATCTTTGACCAAAATTCAGCTATTTAATTTTCATGTCAATATTTGAGCTTGTAGTAGTAACAGTTTCTAATTACTTATGTTCAGCAAGGTTAACTCTACTAATGTGTGTATGTTTTCTGCTGTGTAGTGTTTTTTGACCATATGGAGCCCCTAATTTGCATTTAGTTTTTGCCATCCATCTTTGCAATGGACTACAGAACAGTGACAAATGACTAACCGCTGGGGGAAAAATGTTGGGGCTCAAATTAGGGCAAGCCATTAGTGAGAAGTTTCTTTAGCATCCAACATTTTCATTCTGCTTCTCCAGCTATGCTTAAGATGTGCAAATTCACGAATACCTAGCCCAATGTACTGTATATTGTCTTTGAATCTACAGTTTGAAAACTTCTCTCAAGGTCAACTCAGAAAGTAGAGCTGGGTGTGATGGCTCATACCTGAGGCACTCTTGGAGACTAAGGCAGGAGAATCACAAGTTTGAGCCCAGCCTGGGCAATTTAACCTTAGTGAGACCCTGCATCAGAATAAAATACTATAAAAAAGGGCTGGGATGTAGCTCAGTGTAAAAGCCCTGAGTTTAATCCCAAGTACTGGAAAAAGAAAAAAAAAAGACACAAGGTAGATTTATCTCATCCCTGCATGTGCTGCTGAGATTCTGACTGTCTAGAGGGCCATGATAGGGATTTGTCTGGAGGAAATACTCTGTTTGTTAATCTGTATGAAGTTAGTGACTTGCGGAAGGCAAGAAGACTTGCTTTTAAAGTTTGAAAAACAAGAGCAGAAACAAGAACTTGTTTTAAAATGGGAAGAACTTGGTTTCAGAGTTGGAAGAACAAGAATCTCCCATTACTTCAATTGATTTTTTGTCCAGTAGAACCTTCCATATTGTGGTTCTGAGCCTCAGTTTCAGGATAAATGTTATGTCTGTTTTTCCTGTCTGCAAAACAAAGACAATGCCATGTTCTCTTTCTTTTTGTATACAGATAACCTCTCCTCAGGTAAATCTAACAGACATGTGAGCCAAAATCACCTAAATAAAGTAATTCAGATTAGGAAATTGTCATCTTTTTTTGGGTGCTGGGGATCAAACTCAGGGCCTTATGGTTGGTAGGAAAGCACTCTAACCACTGAGCTAAATCCCTAGCATCTTTTTATTTTTTAATATGTGATGTTTTTCACCTTGCTCCCTCACTTCCACTTCTTATTTTTTTGCACTTTTCTTCATTTTGTTTTTCTCAGAGTCCAAATGGACTTTTGAATTGATAATGAGAAAAGGGATATATCGAAGTGTAACCATTGGCTTCATTTATCTGAAATCATCTTTTAGGCATATAAAATAACCTGATAAAAATAACCTGAAAAAGTAATTGTGTGTGTGTCCTAGAAAATGGGGGTGGGTGGGCTCAAACAACCTGTCTTAGTTAGATTTTCTAGAGTCAATTGTTTGTAAGAGAGCAGATTTAATACTTGACACTTATAAGTTACAATATTAACCTGCAAGCCAAATGCAGGAAATGCCGAATGTCTGTCTAGTCACTGGAGACCCAAAAGATCCAATCAAGGGCTGGGAGCCCACAGCACTGTCCTGTGTTCGTCCGTGTCTGCAGATGATGGCTGAAGAAATCTTTACTGGAACCAGGATACGATGCTTGCAGCAGAAATGATAACCAGAGTTCCCTTGAAGCAGCAGCAGCCATCCTCGATGACAGCAAGGCCCTGAGTTCCTTGCTCCATGAGAACAGCCGAATTCCTTTCAGGAGAACCAGGTGCAGCAGAGCTTCTCCTGGGACATAGCCCGCCAACTAGCTTCTGCTTCCCTCTTGCTTTATGTTGTGTCAGCAACAATCCTCAGGTGGATCCTCTACACCCAGAATCACACCAAATCGGTCCAGCTGGGCATTCTGGCTCAAGTTGACCACATTAAGTCCACCACACAACCTATCAAAATATAACTGATAATTTATTTTATTATTGCAAAAGAACACAACTCTTGATGATGCCACTTTTCTAGGGAGGGCGCAGGCATTAGATGGATTTGAATTATAGTCAGCACTCAGGGAACTGAGCCAATAAGTGATAAAACCTGAGGGTGCAGGTTCAGTAATCTGAAGTTTTATTCTCTCTTAGATTCTGAGGTCATTTAGGGACAGGGGATGACACACTATAACACTGGCATCTATTCAGTGCTTGGCCTGTAGGGGCATTAAATCAGAGTTTGTTGAATTAATCAGTGGATAGAGGAATATATGGCACTGGCCACAGTGGAGTTTGCTGGTTTTTGCTATTTAATTCCTATTGTCTGCGTTGACTTCCAGTTCTTTGATATGCTGTGTTCAACCCAAAACTCGCCTTTACTTCTTCCTTTTGAACATAAAGGTTAAAAGCTTTTGCTTTCTTTCTGGGTGTCGTTATTGATTAATCCATCATAAAAAGACTGTGTTTCAGGAACAAATGGTTCAGTGTAATTGATAGTAAGTAACATGACTGAGATATGTTGTGCCTCTTACTGAGTCTTGGTTGTGAACTGATGTGTGTATGAGAGTGTGTTTGTGCGTATTATGACCCTCTTTAACTTTACTGCTTATTAAACTAATATATGTTCATCATTTAAAAATTAGAAAATGTAATATGCGAAACCTCAAATTTTCATTATTCAATCATTTAGAGACATTCATTCAAATTTTGTAATTTAAAAATAGAAATGGACTTATAATGTTTCATAATTTTTTAAACCTCTTGAGTCATAAATATTCTTGTCAATAAATATACATTTGTACAGTCACTTCTGTAGGTATATAAGTTGGAAATTTAGATATTTTAAGATTTTACGAGTATCTTCATAGGTACATCAGTGACCATGCTACAGAACACTTCCTTTTAATAGTTTTTTTGAAGTAAGCACAGTTCTTTAAAGTAAATTGGGATGAAAGTCAGGAAGGCTCATAAAAACAATAAAACATAGCCATATTTTTATAATTAGTAAGAAAAATGTTATTTATTATTTATGAATCATGGACTAGATGCACACTGACACAAAAGAAAACACAAAATACTTCTTATAGTGAAGACAGATGAAAAAATTTCATTGTCAGTGTCAGCGTGGGGAAATGGGCACACTTACATTCTATTTGTGGTGCTACACACTGGTGCAACTTTTCTGGAAATTATTCTTAATTTATGCTTTCAACTTTTATGATGGAAATTTCAAACACACCCAAAAGTAGAGAGAATGTCACAGTAAGTGTCTGTGTATCCATTAGCCAGATTCAAAAATTAGAAACTCACAACCAATTTTGTTTCATATATACCACATTCGTAACCAGCATCTACAAATATTTTGAAACAAATCTGATAACATGTAATTTCATTCCAAATATTTAAGTGTTGTATCCCAAAGTAATCATTCCTTACAAAGTATTTTCACAGTATCATTTTCAAATGTAAAAATTTTAGCAGTAATTTCTTAGTATTACTAATTTTCAAATTTCCCAGATTATTTTATTTTTGTTTCTATAGTTTGTGTCTGGTCCTAATAAGGTCATACATTGTGATTCAATAAGATATCTCCTATCTCTCTTTTTAAAAAATTATATGTTTAAAATT
>PVJO010034270.1:0-11141 GCA_004026905.1 Hystrix cristata | reverse complement strand
CGCCAAGGATGCGCTGCTCTCGGGGCGCCCGGGGTCCGTCTGGGAGGGTGCGAGGGACGGGGATGCGCAGCCGGCAGGTAACTCCGGGGAGTCCGGGGTGCTCCGAAGTCTCCGCGCAGCCGGGCTGAGGGGCAACTTTTGAAGTAGCGACGGCCTCTTCCGAGGAGGTGACTTTAGAGCTGCACGAGGTCCGCGAGGGGCGCCGCGCCGGGGTGGGGGGGATCTGCAACAGCCGAGGGACCGACGACACCGTGCGGGCAGCAGGCGAGGTGGGCGGGCCCTGGCGAGGCGGGTCTTCAGACGCAGAAGTGAGGAGTTTCGGTTTTGTTCGACCCAGCGGGGAAGCTTGGGAGAGTTTTAGCAAGAACTTTGCCCTCGACTTTTTAACGATTCCTTTGGCCTTTGGAGAAAAGGCTGTGTGTGTGTGTCGGTGTGTGTGTGTGTGTGTGTCGGTGTGTGTGTCGGTGTGTGTGTGTGTCGGTGTGTAGGTGGAAGTAGGAGCCCGGTGACTGCGCTGCTCCTGCTCGTGGTGCGCTGGGGAGGAAGCAGGAGCTGCGGCTTCCCTTGAGCTACCGCTCGCTTCCCGAATCCGGGGAGGGAAGTGATGTGTGCTTGCATGTACAGCAGGATGCAAAAAGGAGGCTGTAAATAATGGAGCAGCTCTCTTGGCTTGCTCAGGTTTCCCAAGGAACAAGGTGACAGTGTGCCAAGCCACCAGCTCATCTGCCCGGTGGAGGGCAGAAGCAGGCTCTGGGTTTCTGAGGCGTCAAGGGCTGCTTCCGTCCTGTGGCTGGGGCAGGGTCTGCCAGAGAAGGACGCCGAGCGGACAGCACCTGATGGAGGTTTATTTCTCCTCGTTGGCATCAGAATGAAATGATCTCCAGCTTTTCTACCAGGGCGGCCAAGTAAGAGACGCTGTTACTGAGTGCTTCGACGTCAACTCGATGTGTTTCCATCTCATTCCATCCTTGCAGCTCGCTGATGAGGCTGCTGCATTCTCAGCCTCCCTGATCTGAGCTGGTCTAGCAGTGACCGGCTTTGATCTCTCTCTGCCTCAGTTTGCTCATTTAGTCAACCCGGATAATAATCACTCCCTCTTTATAGGCAAGGAGTTCTCAAAGCATAGCCTGGGTACCCCTGAGGGGTCCCCAAGACTTTTTCTAGTGGTCTTCAAGGTCAAGACTATTTTCGCAATGACAGAAAGATGTTATTGGTCCTTTTTATTTTCGTTTTCACAAGACTGCTGTGACGTGTTCTTGAGCCTGCTATTTGTCAGAAGTAGCAGGGCAAATCCAATGCAGAATTCTCTTCTGTTCGGCCGGACATTAAGGAGGTTGGCAAAAATGTGACACAAGGTCACTCTTTTCACTAGTTTCTTTCTTTCCTTTATTTCCCCTTGGAAAATATTGGTGGTAAAAATATTACTTATGTTCCTGTATAACAGTTTTAGTATTTTTAAATGAATTAAATACCTATGATTTTTTCTGTTTTAATTTCTAATACAGTAAATATGAATTGATATAATCACATAAACAGAAATATCTTTGAAAGGGGAGGTCTCAGGTTTTTTAAATAGATTTTTATTAAAACTTGTCCAAAATTACACGAACTTACAGGCCACTACACAAGCTTACAGACCATAATACGTTGTGCCTTTTGCTTATAACAACGAGCAATGTAAAGAGTTTCCAAGCTGAGTGTGGTGGAGCATGCCTGTGATCCCAGCATTCTGGGAGGCTGAGGCAGGAGGATCACAAGTTCAGGTCCAGTCTGGGCAGCTTAGTGATTTAGCGAGACCCTATCTCAAAATTAAAAATAAAAAAAAAAAAGATGAGGGTTTTGGGGATGTAGCTGGGGTGAAAATGTTGGGTTCAATCCCCAGTACTGCAAAATAAATAAATAAAATAAATAAATAAATAAATAAAATTTAAAAAAAAAACTTTTCATAATCCATGCCACAGAGCACAGAGCAGGAATGTGAGTGCATGCAGAGACATTTCTGGGCAGCTTCACTCACTGTGCACAGTGTCAAGATCTCTCATCTGTTGTTGCTGTTCTGGGTGGGAAAGAAGAACCAGGCCCCAGCTCCCGTGCTCACACCTCTTTGTTAGGGGCTACTTTGTGATTCCCCGTTTTCCTCTGCCGCTTTCCCAATTCCTGACTTGTTGCTGACCCCGAGTGCTTTTGGCTAGGAAAAGGGCAGATGCTTGCTGCTTGCTGCCTGCTGCTTGCTACTCTGCCCAGAAAGTGCTTCTTGCTTCCTATGTGTCAGCAGCTGTGGTTTCTTATCTCCAGTCTGCTGGGGCTGAGCCCTCTTTGCATCTAGATTATTCGGTTTTAAGTCAACTGTGTACTTTATCTTGCCCCTGTTTGAAAACTCTTTACCTTGGAATACAGTGCTAGGCCTATTGCGCTTCAGAAACCTAAGTGTGCCTAAAATCTTACTGATAAGAATTTGCTGTTGAATGGTTAACCACAGTTGATGGAGGAAGAGGGATTCTGTTGTCATTGTTCCTTTATTTGTCCTTTAGGGAGATGGCTGTGGGGATGGGTAAGGTGATGGTTGAGGGCATTAGAGACGCCTTTAATAAAAATGCAAGCAGGCTTTGATTTAAACTGTCCTTGTTCTCCTGAAAAATTGAGATGACTTTTAAAACACATTGCGAACAAAATAGGGGAATCGCTCACTGGAAGAAACTGGAAACGTGACCCTTTTGAAAATGTGAATAATCATCTCTTGGTGTTGCAAATTCAGTTCTCCTGATGTGTGTGACTTATATAAAGTAAGAGACTTACATGAAAAATTCAAGGATTATGTGTGTGACTTAAAAATCTGAAGTTAGAGAGAAGTAACTGTGAAGCTACTTCTTTATTAGATTCACATGAGCTGGAAACAGCATGAGTGTACCCTTCTCCTACATCAGATTTTAAAAAAGTTTCCCTTGTTCATTGTCATTTCAAGTTACATAGAAATAGGAATGGTGCCAGCAAGTGGCAGACATGAGGGTGGGGGAACAGAGCCCTGAATGCGCAGCCTCATCTCACCCCCTGACCCCCGTGTGGCAATTTTATTGAGGCGTAAATGAATTGTCGTAAGTATGTAGTTATTTTGGCAGTTTAAATTCCAGTTCGAGGGTGACAGAACCCATTAGAGTAGTGAGGCCTTCCTCCTTTGGGGCTTGCTCTGGGCTGCTGGCCGGCAGCTAGTGTGGGGTGAGGAGCTGGGGGTAGGGGAGAGAAATGACTTTTGTGAGGTTTACTTGTCCTAGGCACCCCCCTCCCCCGCCACACACACAATAGGCTCTTCTTTGGGTCTCCTAGCACCACTGAGACTTGTATTTACCCTGATCGTGGGTTGTTTGTGAATACTGTAAACTGCTTACAGGTATTGTATGGTAAGCAGTTGGAAAGAACCACCCGCGCACTTTGTATTGCCGCACTGTGTTGCCAATGTCTATTCTTTGGGGCCCCACGAATTATTTTACTCTTGGCTAAGACATACTGGGTAAAATTCCCCCTATTACAGGTAAGATTCCTTCTTCTACACACACACACACACACACACACACACACACACACACACACGGTGGAGAGAGAGGGATGGAGGCCCTTTAAGGGATAAATGGAAAGAGATAAGTACTTCTTGACGTTTCCCTGGATTGTTTCTTCAGTTTCATCTTCTAGTTACTGTAGCTAGAGCTGCTTCTAGAGATCGCAGACTTCCTTGTGGCTTGTATTTTTCCCTGAGACTCATCCTTGCCTGTCTCATAGACTCTCCCTTTCTATTATGTTTTGTTCTTCTCTGACACCATTTCCCAATGGAATTCTATTTTTCCTGAAATATGGAGATAGCAGAAGCAAACGCCCCTAAAATTTTTGCTAGCCAGTACTCCAACTAGCTAGAGAACTATCCGAAAGTGTGACTGTTAGTGGCAAGGTAAAAAAAGAATTTGACAGTGTGGAGTATAGTAGATAGTTCATGTCAGAACCACAATGCCCTTGACCTCTACAAGGAAGGTGGCCTTTGAAAAATCTCTGCTGAAGTCCCAAACCTGTAAACTTTCTGACAGGTTGGAGCTGGGTTCTGAAATTGCTTTAAGTAGTTTTTGAAAACTGCCTAGGGAAAAATAAGACCATCACCCGTGCGATGGGGCATGGAACTAAGGTACATTCAGTGAAGAACAAGGACATTAGGGATTCTCTATGTTAATGCCCTGGGTGGAGCTTTTCTGCCTGGTTTCTTGTACTGGCACAAAGTGACTGGTACACGTTGAAGTTCAGTAGACAGTTAAATGCTACGGGACTTGTTCTTTCATTCTGGTGCATTATATTGACGAGGAGGAACTAAAGACCGTGATTTGCAAATTGGGGTCCCCATACACTGTCTGGGTGCTTATTCTTGTTAAAGGGGAATGTGACGGGCTAGTCAAGCTTTGAGTGTTGTTTAGATTTGGAAGAAAATATTTTTGTATTAAAACACAAGTATATTTGGGTCCAAGATGCAAAATTTGCACACTGCACAGTTCTAAGATGTAGCTTGTTTGTGGCTGTCTGCTTTAAGGCTAACACTCCAGGCTGAATGAGGCTTCCTGCCTTTCCAGCTGTCAGCTGGGTGGATAGGAAAATTTGAGAGATTGTGGTTAGGGCAAGGGATGGCAAACTTTCTCAGGAAAAGGCCAGCTGGTTGTATTTTAGGCCTTGTGGCCCCTGCAGTCTCTGTCATTATTACTCAGCTCTTCTGCAGTAGAGTGAAGTAAGCCATGGACACCATGCAAATGGATGGGGCTATGTTTTAATAAAACTTTATGAACAACAACAAGTGGAGGGCCAGATGTGGCTTATAGGTTGTAGTTTCTTGATCCATATTCTATGGCAACTTTTACTAATTCATTCATTTGTGTTTTAGACAGATAAATTAAGCATCTCCCCATGACAGGCAGATCTGGCTATATAATTTGCAGCACACAGTTCAATATGAAAACATAAGGTCCATAGTTCAAAAAATAGTGATGGTAGAGCATTGAGCCAAGTGCTGGGGCTCTGTGCAGTGACCCGGAATGAAGCCCCCTGGCCTCACGTGGCTTCTGTTTGTGGTGGTTCATTCTCTAAGCTCAGCGAACACCTTGCATTAGTCACACAGAAGAAGTCACCATTGAGTATTGGTCAGAACATCATCTTGGTTTTAGTCCATGGGGGGTTGCAGATGTTTTGAGGCAGGCTGTGTGGAGACCCACTCATGGCACTTGGGTGGAGAGTAGCCTTGGTGGCTCCTTCAGGCGTTGGCACCCTTCTTGGCCTGAGGAGGGGGGCCATTCCTTCAGCAGCTCGGCCACTTCCTGAGCCAGTTCTGACCATGCACAGAGCCCGGAAGCCCTATCTATCTCCTGGCGTCTGGTTTCACTCTGGTGGCTACGCGAGCGCGAGCACTGGGCGCGGGATGTCAGGGCTTCCCCAGCCCTCCTGCTTGGCCCTCTTCAGGCAAACGTGGAGCGATTTGCTGGTTTCAGTCATGTGCATTATTTCTTTGTGTAAACTCCTTGAAGGATATGCAAGAAGGGAGTTATTTCTAGGAAGGGCTCCAGGTATCTGATGTGGTAAAAAGATTCATTTTTAAATTGTTTTTTCTTTTGGACACTTCAGTTTTTCCTATTTGCATATAATACATTTTAAACTAACATGAAAAATGACTTTTAAAGTAGTGTCATTTATGTTACTTCTCCAGAAAAACACTTTATTCCTTGTTCCTTTTGTAACTTCCTAGGCCAGGGTATGTCTGAAATTGGGATGGAAGCAGAAGAGGCCACTTAAAACACTCATACATTCGTACACATATACATATACATGCGCTAACATACTTTCTATCATCTGCCTACCTACCTACATTGGGGTCTTGGCCAGACCCCCAGAATTCTTGATTGTACCTTGTCTTCCTTTTTTAAAAAATTTTCCTTTGAGACAAGGTCTCCCTATGTGTAGTTTATGCTGGACTTGAACTCATCATGTAGCCCAGGCTGGCCTTGAACTCACAGTGATCCTCCTGCCTCAGCCTCCCATATACTGGAATTACAGGGATGAACACCACACCTAGTGTACTTTTACTGTCTGGTGCAATAAAGCACTACTTAATTTCAGTTTCTTTGCTGAAGTCAGGTCTTTAGTTCCAGGTCCACAGTGTGAAGTCCTGTCTTTCAAAGTCCATTTGGTCTATGATTACAATGCTTTGAGCGTGCAGATAATGTAGTCCATAGGAACAACCTTTGCAAGAGAAAGAAAGGGGAAGGGGAGACTCAGGTATATATAACAAAGCAAGTCTGTCCTTCAGATTGATTGACTTTAATGGGGTATAATGGATTCACCATCGCCAGCCTTTTTACAAATTTTACTTGGAATTGAAGGCATCTTTGTCAAGGTAGAAAGTCCCTAGGGACAGATTTTTAATGTGCTCTGAGTAGGCTGAAGGAGGAAGAAAATGAAGGTTCTTAATAAACATTGAAGCGGTCATTATCATCCAGGGTGTTGAGTTTAGCATATTAAGCATAGCATCTTGAACAAAGTTAAAAATAATTTCACATTAAGAAAGATCAAATACACATCACTATGAAATAGGAATGGGGTCTCAAGTTACTAATGTTTTATTCAGCATCAGAGTCATACTGAAAATTGCCTGGAAATTTCAGCCTCTATATCCAGTATCTTTTTTTCTTTCCTCCTTGGATGATTTGAAATAGAACAAAAGAGTAGTCTGTCTCTCAGAGGATTCCAGAGAAAATCCAATCAGAACAGATTTACTGCAGGGAAAAAAAAAAAAAACAGCCCCACCAACTAACAGGTGTCTGGATGTATTCAACTTTGATTACTCTGTCCTGGGGAAATGATAAATGTAAATACTACATTTATCACATTTTAGGGTATTTTCCACTTGTTCATCTTTGTGTCCTTGGTTATAAGGAAAGAAAAACTCACAAGTGAAGATGTGTCACTTGATTACAAGAGAATCCTTGTATAGATGAGGAGAAATTTCTCACATGCATTGCAAAACTATACCAGTAAGGGAGTGAAAAAATCAAACTCTACATTGTGTTGCTCAAATTATATAATTGCTGGAATGTGGTGGATGAGAAGGGAGGGACGCACAGGAGAGATGACCTTGGGCTGAGGCTGGAAGGTCAAGGTGGTCTTGCCTTCTGATGTTTAGAAGATTGTGGGCCTGGGAGTCAGGTATGGGTGTGAGGTGAAGGAGTTAGTGAGAAGAATATGAAGAAGGGGGCAGTTATTAAGCAAATGTAAATCCTGCAGGAGAGTTGGGTGAAGGTCAACCGCATGGAACTGTTTTCTCACAGACTCCCCCCATCTCCACCCTTCTCCCCCAGCCGACCCCATTTGGAAATTATTTATCCGGTATTATCATTTCTCACAAGTGGATTTTCCAGATAACTTTTTAGAACAACTTTTAAAAAATGTAACATTTAAAAAAATATTAAGCACTTGGAGAAAAGGGTCAAGAGTAGCTTGAGGCTTGTCCAAAGCCAGGAAGGTCTTTACTCCAGTCTATTGCGTGTTTTTGGGCACAGTCGTGCCTCCTGGGCAGGCAGTGTGCAATGCTGCTGACTTGCAGGTGTATTTGGGTGTCCGTGTGTGCACTTGACTCAGAGTGGCTTTGTGTAGCTCTAAGAAACAAACACTGTTTTCCCCCTCCAGCACTCTACGTGTCTGTTCCCAGCACTCTTCCTCTGCCACATTAGTGTATGTCTTTGAAATGAGGAGATTGTTTTTCTTTAAGTTCATCTGTTTCTAAAAATTGACAAAAACTGCGTGCAGTGGTGCACACCTGGAACCCCAGCACTCGAGAAACTGAGGCAGGAGGATTGCTGTGAGTTTGGGGCTAGCTTGAACTACGTAGTGAGACTCTTGTCTCAAAAAACAAACAAAAAATCCCCCCAAAACCAGAAAGGACAAAAAAGACACAACAATATGAAGTTTTGATACATATAAACATTGCAGAATGGTTAAATCAAAATAACATATATGCATCACCTCAAATATTTATCTGATTTTGTGTGGTAGGAACCCTTAAGATCTACTCTTTTAGCAATTTTCAATTAAACACACATTGTTAGTAACTAGTCGCTGTGTCGTATAGTTGATCTCTTGAACTCCTCTTGTCTAAAATTTTGTGTCATTTGACTAACATTTCCCCAGTTTTCCCCATCTTCCTCCCAGACCCAGTAACTACCATTCTAACACTCTGCTTCTATGACTTCATCCTTTTTAGATTTCACATATAATTTTAGATCATATTGTATTTATTTTTCTGTGCTTCTTTTATTTCATTTAATATAATGTTCTTCTGGTTCATCGACATTGTTATAAACAACAGGATTTTCTTGATTTTCTTTTTAAAAGATTGAATATTCCGTTGTGGATGTGTACCACATTTTAAAAATTTATCTGTTGCTGGAAACTTAGGTTATTCCCATTTCTAGGCTGTTGTGAGTAGTGTTGTAGTGGATATGGTGGCGGAGATGTCTTTCCAATATACTGATTTCATTTTCTTTGGCTATCGACTGAGTTGGGATTGTGGACCATATGTGGTGGTTCCATTTTGCATTTTTTGAGGAAATCCACATAGTTTTCCATAATGGTTGTGCTTGCTTATATTCTCTCCAGCAGGGCATCAGCGGTCCCGTTTCTCCAAATATTTCCTGATAACACTTCCTACCCTTTGTCTTTTTGGTACTATCTTTTCAGTCTTATTCTGGCTTTAAATCTGCATTTCTGCAATGACTAGTGAGAGTGAGCATTTTTGTTATTGTATGTCTATTAGCCATCTTTATGTCTTCTTTCGAAAACTGTCTGTTTAGGTACTTCCCATTTTCCAATCTGGTTATTCGTTTTCTTACTATTGAGTTGTTTGTGTTCTTTACATGTATTCGATATTAACCCCTTACATATGGTTTGCAAATATTTACTTTTATTTGATGGGTTGTGCCTGCACTCTGTTGTTTCCTTTGTGGTGCAGAAGCTTTTTAGTTTGATGTAACAGGGGAGCTTGTTTTGCTAGCAGCTTAAGACAAACATCAATAGAAAGACAGAAGAGCATTCGTTGGAAGCATCGCTGGGCTGGAAGATAAGGAGACCCATGTTCGGGACTTGGCTTCACCAGCAGCTTCATCAGGTCACTCGGCGAGGCCAGGACCTGTCCTTGATTGTCAGATGAGAATGTGGGTCTGAGATAGAATCTTAAAAATCCTTTCTGGCTCTGACCATCTGTAATCAGTTAGTGAATATAATAATAGGCCTCTCCAAGCCTGATGTATGTGATTTTCTCAGTGTGTCAGAATCAGAAGCGAGGCTGGCCTGATATGAAATTGTTAACCCCTGTGTCCTCGTGTGGTTGCTCTGGAGTCTTGGTTCTTCTGCGTGCAGCAGGTCGGTGGGCTTTCCATGTCTGGTGCTGGCACGAAGGTCCCATGCCACAGAACATGTGGCTCTGTCCTCAGGCCAGGCGTGATTTGCAAATCTATTTGTGTGTGTCTAACCACCACAGTGAGCGCAGTTTTGGTGTCAGGTGAGTTGTCAAAGCACAGCCCTATTATTTTGCTTCAGATACACATCTGTTGTGCTGAGATTATGAAGAGATGCAATGTTAATGAAACTGATTATGTTTCTGTTCCTATGGGGAGTGAAACAGGCATGTATGGGGTAATTTGTCCCCCGCCCACAATCCTGGGCTTCTTTGGAGAACATAGAAAATGAAGGTATAGTCAGGGGTAAGTTCTCAGAGTCCTGAAAAGATGTTACAGATGTGGAGCATGTATCAGACAAGAGGAGCAAGGTGGAACTAGGACAGTGAGGTGGGGTGTTAGCAAGATGTGCCTCAGGCCCTGCAAAAAAGTTGGCTTGGCTTGAGAGTAAGCTTGGAAGACTCTGTTTCCCTCCCACAAACTCCCAAGAAATCTAGTTCCGGAGAAAAAGTGGAATCTTTTGGTAAATATTGAGTGACAGGAAATTTTCTACTTATCATTTGTCTGGAGGACAGTCCAGAAGTCCTTTTCAGAATCCCACTTCCTAAGCTTAAGACTTTGTATTGTTTTGTTTACATTTCATAAATTACACAACTACATATCTTAGACAAACTCAAACCTGTCTTGTCTATGGCTGTTTGAAAGGCAATTCTGGCCATAAATACTTACTGCACAACTATGTGTCAGTCTGTGTTTATTAAACTCTAAACTTCTTTTTTTTTTTTTTTTCCAGTCCTGGGGATCGAACTCAGGGCTTCTGCTTCCTAGGCAAGCCCTCTACCACTGCACTAAATCCCCAACCCCTAAACTCTAAACTTCTAATCTTATGTAAAAATAAAATGTTTTAAAACATAATGGATTGGATGTGAAAACTTCAACTCTGGTGCCTGTGTAAAGCATTTGGAAAAGGACCTTCATCCTATGTCAATTGCAAGATAACTTTCAATCTGAGAAAAAAACTCTTTTAAACCTTGAAATAATAAGCTTGTCTGATTTATTAGTAAATTAATATCAGCCTTTTAAATCATGATAGAAAATGCTTTTTGTAACAACTAGCTTAGTGAACATAATGCCAATAAAATTTGTGTTGGTGCAGTCTCCACATAAATCAGTTTCAGGGTGAAAACTTTGATATTTTGAAGATGACACTCAATTTTTCAAACATGAAAATTACATTAAGATTTTTAAATAAAACTAGCCTTTAAATTCCGTTTTTCCTGAGCTCATTTTTATAACCTGTGAATTTACTAGTATTTTTTTATCAGTTAAGAGTTCAAAGAGCGGCATACATTATAACAACTGTTTACAAAATGAATGCTTCTATACTTTCAATTTAAAATTATATTCTGTACTAGAGTCTTGGCTATGGGAGCTAAAAATTTAGGGCCTTGAGTAAAAGTGACCAAAAAAAGATACAAAATTCTCTTTTGTTAACTGTGGAATAAGATAATCACAGACTAGGACTTCCTTTTCTTTATAAAGCATTTTGTAGTAGTATTTTTATAATACCATGAAAGATTCATAATTAAGTATCAGTTTTATTGCCAACTGCTATAATTACTTATGGGTGTCAATGACTTTATGGTTTATTCCATTGCTGTGTTTTGCTAAAATTAG
>PVJO010034269.1:0-11160 GCA_004026905.1 Hystrix cristata | reverse complement strand
TGGGATTGAATTGGTGGTTGTCCTGCCTCAGCCTCCCAGGGTGCTGCGAATGGAGGCATGTGCCACTACACTCAGCTAATTTTTACTTTAAAAATGGGAATACTGATATTTTAAATTCTTGGTGTGTTGAGAGGTTCAAATTACAGATTTCAGGAAAGAAGCTACTTATAACCAGCTGGTTAGTTCACCATAAATTGTTGTTTCCTCATTGACCGCATCTTCTTTAAAAAAGTAAGTGAAGCCCTCAGAGATAGGTCTCCATCATGCCGGTTCCTACATCTATTTTTACTCAAAAATTCCTCTTCGTTGAACTAAAACACCAACCAAAACTCTTCTATTGGCCTAAAAATTTTAACCCTTTACACTTTTAAGCTTTGGGTAAGTTATTTCTTAGCCTAAAAAGAATTCTATTCTTGTCTTTCTTATTATCTTCAAAACCTCCCTGTGCCCTAAGACTCAGCTTTGCTGACTGTTTACAGGTAGGGGTAATATATCCTATCAAAAACACCTTTGCACTTTACTTATGGATCTTACCACTCTCTAAAAGTATTTAAACATTTGACTAAGTGATAAAATATGTATTTCATGTTATTTGAATCTACCCTCATTATTGGTTGGCTGTACATTATACTATTTAGATTTGCCATAACTGATTAACACATCTCTTACAAAGACTTGTTTTTAATTTTTAAATATTATTTTTATATGATTATGTTATTATGCATTAAGCTAATATTATGAGCAATGTACATATGTATTTGTACTTATTACAGAAACATTTTTTTTTATTATTTCATTCTGAGTTTGTTTCAGGGCCAAGAAAATTGACTTTTTCAAATGCTAACTAGTTTTTTGTTTCTTTTTTTACAAACTACCTTTTTGTTCAGTACTTTTATTCTTTTTCTCGCCTTTTTTATGATACTTCAATTTTTTTTTAGTATTTTTATTAGTACATAATGATTAATTCATTGTGGGAAGTTGGTACATTCAGATACTTCAGTTCTTTTTACTTCCCTTTTTGCTGCCTCTTCTTTCCCTCCATTTGATTCTGTCTCAAAAGTCAATCTGTAAGTTTTTTTCCCTAAAATGAGATATATATTTTTTTAAATCATGGGTTTTCTCTTTCATAAATGTGTTTGCTGTTGTTGTTTATAATGTTTTAGGCTTTGCAGAAAGGGATATTTTGTTTAAGAATTGTCTAAACTATTTCTAAATGTTGTATTATCATGTCTGCTAAGAAAGAGCGTTCATATTCCCTGGTTATAACCATTTTCATCCAGCACTTTTATGGCTTCATTGTTTACTTTTAATCTCAATCTGTCTGGAGTTTATTTTTATGTAAGTAGCATTTTGAAGCTGTAGTATTCCTTTTTTCAAATAACTACATGGTTATCACAGATTTATCAAAAATTATCTTTATCCTCACTGGATTGAAATGATCTTTATGATAATGCCCATGTATATTTGGGTCAATTTCTGAACTTTCTCTTCCACTGTTTATTCTCTTCCACTGTTTGCTTCTGCATATTCCTGGGCCATTAGTAAAAGGATATGAATTGGCATACACTTTATTATCTGGTTCATTTCCTCGCTCTTCTTCCTGAGGATATTTCTAGCTAGCTTTTTGCATTTTCAGGGTGATATGGTAAAACAGTTTTACTTTTTAGGTTTTTTTTGTTAGAACAGGGTTACAATTTATTGAAAGCTTGTATTATACCTTTCAATAGATTCTGAAAAGTTTTGTGTTATAATGTCTTGCATATTCTTTATAAAGTTTGTTTCTATAATCTTTCTGTTTGGTACAACAATTGAGATCTCTTCAGTTGTATTTTTTTAACCTGTCACTATTTATACATGAGAATTTGTACTTTTTAACCATGTACATATCATAATGTCTTTTTGCAGCACATTTCTAGCTCATTCTCTTTTTCATATGTGTAATCATATTATCTACAATTAATTTTTTAACCTTCTCTTTTCAGGTAAACATAATTTTTTCAGATTGGTAAAATTGTCAGCAATATTGCTTACCTGGGTTTAAATTCAAATCCTGCCAAATGAGTGAAATGTTCTGCTCCTTTGTTTACTCATTTATAGAATGCTGAGAACCGTACTACTTATCCCATAAGGATAATGTAAAGATCTAGTAGTAATATGTGTAAAGCTTTTAGCAAAATGCCTAGAACATAACATGCATTCAAAAATGTTAATTATTGTTTTGTTTTTCCTTAAAGTTAATTGCATAGTCTTTTGTTATCAACATTAAATAATATTAATTGCAGTTTTAAGTGACTTTCAATGTTGATTTGTGGAAAGGTTTAATGGTATGTATGTCGTATAAAGATTATACTAGACATACAGGGCCACCACATCATGCGATTTTATTATTTTCAAATAAAGACAATAAATTATTGAGAAACTAAGTGGCACTTAAGTTTATGTTTTTGTGAAATATCAGTGAATTTGTGATATAAAAACAGAAAGGAATAGCGGGAAGACTTGTTTTATGTTCGATTCTTAACTTTATTGGAAACATTTATCGCCTTTATTTTATTGGAAGAATTTATTTACTTGTACTTTCTTTCATGTTAGAAAAGTAGGCACCATGCTTAATAGATTTGTTTGTTCCATTAATTTGTAAAATTTATAGAACATTCTGTACTGTATTGTCCAAAGTATGCATTCAACAAATATCTTTTGAATATGATACAAATAAATTTATCAAACTATGAAGAAATAAATGAGAGAGTATGTATCTTTTTACTTTCCATAGGTTTCCAAATTGTGTAAAGGAAACATCATCTTATTCCATCCTCAGAAGACAAGAGACAGTATTATACTTCCTCTCTTTATAATGCATATAACACTCTTGAATAAGATATTTAATCAAGAGCCACATATACAAAATTCTGAGTAGATGTTTCAAATGTTAAATGCTCTATCATCAAGAAACATTTTCTCCCTTAATGCACATATGTTAAATATTACTCCAATCAGCTAGTTTTTCCTTTTGCTCATAGTAGAATCAGTAGATATTTTGTTTTTAGTATAAAACCTGATTTATAAGCTTTGATTAAATGCAAAGACTTTATTTATATATGCTAGCCAGTGATTTATTTCATTGTTTTTCTTATAGGGCAAGTCACTGTAAGAATTTATTTTTTCAAGCAAGATGGTACTAACCTTTTCTCATTGCAGTCACTCTCCTAGAGCTATCAGTAATACTTTGTCATTTCTGTCTGTTACTTTATTATATTTGATAAACAAATAAATACAGCCTCCCATAGCAATGCACTGAAATGACTAGTTTGAGGATTAGCCCTTTGATAATCATCTACAGCAGATTACGGAGCCTCTGCAATATTGGCCCTATTCCAGTTGATGCTGATACTGGGATTTCAGTTAATTGCTGATGCATCTCAAACAACAGAGCAGGTGCTAGGAGAAAGAACATTCCCTGTATTTTCTTTGTTATTTATAGTCAGAGCTCTTCCACACTAAACCTTTGAGCTGGCTTTTTAGAGCCCACTGTATAACAATTTCATTCACTTTCATGTCAACAAGCTTTGATTGATAAATTAAAACAGAAAAATGCTGGCTAAAGCACCACAACTCGACATGATTCATTTTTCTCCAAGTTTCTGGCAGCTGCCCAAGAATGACCTGCTATCTTCCTCGTGTCCTTATCATTTTCCCATCTGGAAAGGGCTGAACCTTACTGTCCACTGGGGAGTTAAAGGCCTGTGCAGGCTGCATTCAAAGGCCATTAACAATCATAACTCTAAAAATCATCACCCTTTTCCCAACAAGGTTAACAGTAATCTATAGACAGAAAGGAAGGTCAATATTTTACTTTTATTTAAATAAATACAAAGCTAATTGCCTGGTTTCTTTAATTACATAGGGTTTTATGATAACCTGAACCACTGTATTTTTGAGCATTTTGATCTTCCTTAAAATTAGTCAAAGATAATTTCAAAGAATTCATCCTAAATTTAGAAACTTCTGGTTTTAGTTGATAATTTATATCAAAAATAATAGATTCATTTGTTCTTCCTTTGTACAATTGGATTCATTTTTAAGTGGTATGGTTGTTTTATTTAAACCCTTAACTATAAAGAAGCAAAAGTAATTAGACAAAACATAGTCTTTGAAACAGAGACTAAATGAAGCATAATTAGTATAGACTCTAGTGTTTGGTTTTTTTAAAGTTATGAAATTTACAAGTAGATTTTCTTAACTAAAACTAAAAGTAAATTGATAAATTAAGTTTAAAAATCTTAACAAATGAACATTTATCACCCAAGGAATGGAGAAACCATGAGTAGTAGGTTATACATTCTAAACACATACACATTTTAAAAAATGAGAACTCCCTTATTCCTAGATATCTAAAAAATTTAATAGTTTTAGCAACTTACAGTCCCTTTCAGTGACAGTGAGTCTGGTCTTGAAGGTGGAAAAAGATGTAGAAGTGATCAGAAGCCTTGACCAGTCACCACTGCTGTGGTAAGGAGCAAGCTCTAAACACAGTGGACAAGGCCAGACACAATGTCAACTGTTTAAGAAAGGATAAATCTTGTGGCAAAGTCAGGTGATTTGAGTTAGAAAATGTAACAGTGGGCTGAGGTTGACAAGTGGTCAGACATCTCCAGAATCAAACTTGAATGTTGTCAAGCCACTGAAATATTGGTGGTCTGGGAAGAGAAGGAAAGGGGCAAAGCAAATTATAATTCAAAATTCATGTTCCTGGAATTTAGTCTGCTATCTGTCTAGGAAGATGGTTATTTACAGAAGAAAAAAACTTCCGAAAGGATTTTGTGTGGATAAGGGTAAATACGAAGTCTGGTTCTAGAATGGAAATTGGTAGTTAAATGTCTGTGAACAATAAGGGAGATGCCATCTTCACTTTGAACAGAATTGAGCTAGTGGGGGCAATTACATATGCTGTGTGGTGGGCCCAAGAATGGCCTATCGGTGTCTGTGTGAGAAGTGAGACATTTAGGGTGGGGGGCATGAATTCCAGGTTAGGAAGAAGATGGTCAATGACTCTCTCATTGAAAGGGAAGAAGCCTGAATTTTTAAATTTTTCACTCACTTAACTAATACTCGTTCACTGTGCACCAGCCCTGTGTTGATAACAACTAATAAGGCAATTATTCATAAAGAATCCTGGGACTGAGTATGACCCAGAGATAATAACAGCAGGAATTCTTAATTTTTCTTTTCTTTGTATCTATCCTTGTATTTTGTAAGTCCATTCTCTATTCTCAAGTTATTCTTAAAGTTTTGTTCAACCCCAACGGCTCCTCTTAGATTATGGTTATGGATTTTAAAGGAAGGATGTTTTCCAGATTTTTTTTTTAAAAGTGATTATGTCCTATAAAATTGTTAATATTAAGAGAGAAGAAGATCAATATATGCAATAGCAATAAATGACTAGGAAGAATGGAAAGGGACACACGTTTACTATGGTGACGAACAGAACAACTACAGAACAGAGTTGTAGCAGGGTGGAGCCTTCCCTCAGAGAGTCTGAGGAATAGCTCCAGAGGACCCCTGATGTCCAGTGCTGCCTGTAGACTCCAGCAAGGGAACCATGTTTGGTGCCCGGGTCTGAACAGACCGACAGTGTCTGCATGGTGGAGTGCCTGGAGACTAGAACAGTGCAACATGAGTCCTGGTCCAGGTTTTCTTCCTGTACGGTGTTCTTCCAAGACCTACATCCATCCTGTTTTTAACAAAGGTTGATAAAGTAGCTCTAAGGGGCTTGAGGACCCTCGTCTCTGGGACACCCCAGCCTTGCCCTGGCCAGGAACCAGTTTGTGGATAGTGGAACAGCACAAAGTGCTTCACTGGTCAGCCTGGAATTTCCTTGTTGGATCTGCAAAGTTAGACCTGGAAAATGGTGCTGACACCTCCTCGTTCATCGAAGTCAGAGGACAATTCCAGGATTCTGGGCTACTGACCATCTACTGCTGAGTTTTGGGCTTGAAATATGTGTGACAGCCCACATGCTGGCTCAATTCTCACCATAGTGCTACCTCAAGTCCATAGCAGACAAGGGTGGGAAAAGAGGCCATGAGTGTTACTCACCTTCTGTGTGCCCCCAGCAGTGCGTCTGGGATGGTCTATCCTTGTCTTCGTCCAGCAGACTTGGAGGAGCATGCTTGTCTCTGCAGAGTGCAGGCTCTGCTATGTAAAGCTGATGAGCCCTTCAGTTGACTCCACTTGTATCAGATTGATGCGGTGATGCTTTATTCTACCTGGTTTGTCTCAGGGTACCATCCAAGGAGTGATCAGAAGAGATGAGTGGGGGAGGGGAGGAAACAGGAGAGCGTGTAGGGGAGGCTTATTCAAGGAAAGGCAGAAGAGAAGAAAGAAGTGGAAAACAGCAACAAGAAAGAAAAACAAGGAAAAAACAGTAGGGTTAGACAATTGAGAAGACTTTTCTTTGGAGAATGAAACTGTGCTTTTCCCTCTATTGCAGACCTTTTGGCTATTGCCCCTGCTGGTAGTGGCATATTCAATTCACAGAGCAATTGATATTGACAGAAATCACGTTAGGGAGGGCTATGATTATGACCTCCAGAGACTTTGTTGGGAGAGGTATTGTTTTATGATTTTACACTGTGGATTTTAAATGGCAAATTTAACTGACCCCAAAACAAAACGCTGTTCACAGTTTTGTACACACTTTAGATACACTCATATTGTGGTCATCATCAGCAAAACTCAGTAACACCCTTGGAAGGGGTTGTAGGAAGTCAGTATTCACAGGCAGCAGAGTGGGTGACGCAGTGCCATGACTAATGCAGTCTTGAGGATATTCAGTTATCTGAAGAGATGAGGGAGAAGAGAAGGAGGAGGGGGTGGAAGGGGAGGAGGATAATTATGAGAAGAAAAGGAAGTAAATGAGGAAAAAAAAAAAGAAAAAAGAGAAGCAGGGAAGGAATAGTAGGGTTTAAACAATCGAGAACCTCGAAGGGCCTCTATAGGCTTCATAAATGAGTACAACAGGTAGACTGTCTGAGACAAGGCATGATGGAGATTCAAGCTTATAAGTGACGTGTAGCCACATTCGGCTCCAGCCATAATTACCATGAGGAAGCAGAGCTCAATTTTGCCAAATAATCCAATTTTCTTAGAGAAGCTAATGTCAAATAATCATTAGGTGAAATATCACCAATGTTACATGGTGCTAGTTAATTAAAATGCTAATAGTTCTGTGCAAGCTGTAGGAGGTGTCTGGCTTACTTACAGTCAGTTTTCTGGCTTGCTCTCAAGACTTGGAGAACAATGTAGGTTGCTGAGCAAATGACACCTAAGCTTTCCAAGAATGGAGACTGTTCTAAAAGCAAGAAATACATAAAATTTTGGGAAAACAAAGAGAAAATAATATCGAGAGATAGAATGAAAGGGCATTAGAAATCAAGCATTTTCATTAATTCTCGAATCCCTTCCAAACCTCTGCTCCCCAGCATTGTGGCCTTGAACTGATAGCTTTTTGGTCTTTTTTTGACACATAAGAGAGCGTATGTTGGAGTGTGGACCCTTTCTGCAACAGTAAAGGACCGACTATGAACTTCGGATGGTGTGTTGGAAATATAGATGGAATCTAATTACAAGCACATCATTTTTGGTTTTTTGAATGGAGAAGGACAGGGAGAAAAGCCTCAAAACAAGGAGCCTGATGAAGAGAAATACATGCACATATACTCAGCACATATACTCACAGGCGACCATGGAAGGGTAATGGATTCAGTTACACTGCTTGGACTGTGAGACATCTTAACTATGCATGTTAATAATTGGAGATACAACTTTATTGTCTACATCTACACCTAGGTATATATATTTTCTCCTTTTTATGAAAGTTCATTATGAAATAAGTTTGATGGAGAACTTCAGGGCATTATAGCCAACAGGTACATGGTGTTTGCTCAATGTTCTTTTGCATATATAGCTCATTTACGTTTTACCAAAACCATGAGCAGTAGGTAGTATTTCTGATATTCCTTCTTCCAGCGAGAAAACTGATAAAAAGTAAAATTAATCATTTGCCCATAGTTAGCCAACAAATGGAAACTCAGAGAACCCAGGCAGGATGGTTGCAGAGTCTAGGAACTTAACTAGATGATTTATGTCAAAGTACATCTGTTCTTTCACTGTAGATCTGTTTAAATGTAAAATTAAAACCAACTTTTGATTAAAGTTGAAGAATATTGACTGTAGGTGGTAAGGAAGAAGAAAAATAGTCACAAAATTTTCTCTTTTTAGCCAGGAGGCTAAGCTACCTTGCAAGAGCTGACAATGTAAGGATAAGTAGAATTTTACTGTGGGAACTAATGCAGTCTTTTGTGGGTTAAAGAAACTGTTCATGAAAACTCTAGGTCACTGTGTAGGTATTAAGCTTGCAGACAAAAATAAGCTCTTCCCTCTTCTAAACCAAGAAGAATATGCTAGTAGGCTGAGATTGAGGATAACCCAAGGGTAATGAAAAGTCAAGGTCAGATTAGCAGATTTCATATTGGCTGGGTTTAACAGATTCCTTTTTGGAATGCTTCGTTTTCAGCATGCAATTTGGTGAAGAACAAACTGGGTTTGTCAGAATACTCACTTACTGGGCAACTCTACTTGCCAGACTCTACACTGGATTCACAGCCTATTGCTGACACATTACTGTCATCCACCTTACTGAGGAGGAAGATGAGATTCTAATGAAACGACTTACACATAAGACCATACACAGTAGGAAGAGAGTCAGAATTTGCAAACCTTTCTCATCGCAATGCTTGTGCTCTTTCTACTGAATCAATACAATTCATTCAACTTTTGTATACAACGTGTCAGGGGGCTGATGCAGCCAAAGCTATTCTCCAGTTCCTTTCTTATGTCTCTAAGCTGCTAAGCCCATGCATTGGTGTTATAACTCCAAATTTTCTAAGTGATAATGAGTGTTTTCCAAAAAAGTGTTTATTTGTTTTTTTTTTTTTTTTTGAGAGCAATTGAGATCCAGAAATATCAGACCCTGACAAGAATAAGCATTTTCGGGGTTGGGGATTTAGCTCAGTGGTAGAGCGCTTGCCTAGCAAGCGCAAGGCCCTGAGTTTGATCCCCAGTAACCCCCCCGCCAAAAGAATACGCATTTTCTACGTAACAGTCTATATAACAGTTTTCCAGTGAAAAATGATGATAAATTAACCCAGATTATCTTTAAATGGCAATTTCCATCATTCTCTTTGTAGAGAATGGCAACTGGCAAATAAAGAGTTGTCTAACTAGGGTAGCACTCAGATTCTGCCTTCTTCAGATCTTGGCCATTATTCAAAACAATAAAATGTATTTTTTAAATAATAGTATGTGTATTTAAAATATGAACATAAAAAAACTTACCCAAATAAGTAATTTTCTGGATTAAAAGCCATTTTGCCACAGTCTTGTAGTGAGGTGTTTTGAAAGTTGCTTTACCTTTTGATTGTAAGATACATTTTATAAAATTTATTTTTAATCATTCCTCCAACTGCATCAACCTTGTTGCAAAGCTTTCAGGCCAGAGTTGCCTGCAAAGAACTGGTCTGACCCCCGGAGAAATTCCCTAATGGCACACAGTTGAAAACCTATTATAGCTGCTCCACAGTCAGACATTCAAGGCACAATCAGTGCTGGAAACGCCAGAGGGAGACCTGCAGGAGGGGGCCGAGGGGTCTTCATACTGCCGGTCATTCTTTTACTTTGATGCAGCTCTGTAAGCCTTAAGAAAAAAAAATATTTTTAAAAGGAAAATCAAGCATCACCCTTAAACTGAAAACTACCATGCCCTTCCTCAACACCTTAACTCATCTG
The DNA here is from genome assembly GCA_004026905.1 of Hystrix cristata. Lineage (NCBI taxonomy): Eukaryota > Metazoa > Chordata > Mammalia > Rodentia > Hystricidae > Hystrix > Hystrix cristata. The sequence continues at coordinate 1,314 of PVJO010034269.1, read as the reverse complement.
TCGATACTCACCACCACTTTGGAACCAACACATCAAAACTGCCATGTAAATTTGAGCTCTATATTCCCGGGGGCAAATTCTGTGCCTTTAAGTCATTGTGGAGAAAGATTATTACACTGCAATTATTGTGTATCAAATTTGTTATGAATAACTTTGAACTATCTTGTGTCTGACAAAGTAACTGAAGACTAAGGCCCTCATTCAAAAGCAATTTTGGTGAAAGAGAAGTAAGAATCGATTTTACAAACTTTAAACAAAATAGACATCATTACGCACTGTCTATGGGTTAATGCGGTTTACATTTCTTAGAATATGCGAGCAAAAACGTGTAAAGCAGAAAAATTACTAAAATCATCCAATGAGATTGCTAATACTATCGTATAAGAGAACTCCCACACAGAAGCATGTTAATGATTTAAAATACTATATATGCCATAAGTGGCCACCCTATGAGTACATATTTTCTCAAAACCAAGAAAAATTATTAAAATTTTTAAAGCTAAATACCCAGTGTCTAAGTTTACAGAAGTAGCACCATGGCATTGCTATCTTATGTATATTTAAAGATTCAAATGAAAAATATTTGGTATTCAGCCGGATGTGGTGGAGCAGGCCTGTAATCCCAGCACTCTGGAGGCTGAGGCAGGAGCACTGCCGCCAAATTCCAGGCTAGCCTGGGCTACACAGAGTATTCAAGGACAGCCTGAACAACATAGCAAAACCCCGTCTCAAAAAAAAAAAAAAAAAAAGGAAAAAAATAGTATTTGGGATAAGGCTAATAAAACCTAAAGTTTAGGACAAGCATCTTTGAAACACAGCATGAACACAAAAATTAAACCACTGCAGTGTACAAAAGCCAGGACATAAGAAAAATAAAATAAAACCAAAGAGGAGAAGAGTGCCACATAAAAACTAATGCTTCCATGTTGTTCGGCAGCTGCATAATTAACATTTCATTATATTTTATAGACCAAGATATGACTTTATATTTCGACCTAAAAGAAATGCTCAGAAAGTTGTTATTAGTAAGAAAATAAATTTATATAACTTTGTATTCTATATAAAATTTACTGAGGTCTTCAGGAAAGATAATAGAGTAAAAGAAAAAGTACTATTCATCACATGATGATGAGGATGAGATTAGTCAGGACAAAAAAGAGAAACTATATTCCAAAGGAAACAAGGGGAAGCTCTTAGGAAATCAAGAAAGAGGTGTTGGGAAAGTGATAAAATGTAAGGGCAACTCAGAGAGAGAAAAAGAGAGGCTCATAACTCCAGCACAGGGTAAGTGTGGGAGAGCTGGCAGCCGGATGA
>PVJO010034268.1:0-12140 GCA_004026905.1 Hystrix cristata | reverse complement strand
GATAGATAGATTCCTAAGTATTTCATTCTTTTGTGTGCAATTGTGAAAGGTATATCTTTTGTTATTTCTTTTTCGGTGGGTGTATTGTTTGTGTATAGGAATGCTATTGACTTTTGTGTGTTGATTTTGTATCCAGCAACACAACTGAATTTAGTTATTAAATCCAGTAGTTTTTTGGTGGAGTTTTTTGGGTCTTCTACCCAATTCAAAATTTAACCCTAACCCTAACCTTAACCCTACCACTAACTCTAATCCAAAGCTGGAGCCTAGGCATAGCCCTAGTTTAAGCCCTAGCCCTAGCCCTAAATTTAACCTTAAACCTAACCATTATCCCAGCCCTAACCCAAATCCCAAACCCGTCCCTATCCCCATCCCTAGACATAGACCTAGACTTAGCCCCAACACCAGCCCTAACCTCAAATCTAACCCTAACCCTAACCCTAGCCTAGACCTAGACATACACTGAGCCTCTACCCAACCCTAACAGCTGTAACAGTAATCCTAGCCCTAAATTTAACCTACAGTAAATTTTGTGGAAATTTAAGCCTGACCTGAGCCCTGATCCTAACCCAAAGCCTAACTCTAGCCCTATCCTAATCATACCCTAACCTTAATCATAACAATAACCCTAAACCTAACCCTCAACATATTCCCCACCCTAACCATAAACAAAACCCTAATATAGCCCCAGACCTTAGCCTAATCCAAGCCCTAACTCTAATCCTAAACTTAATGCTAGTCCTAGCCATGGAACTAGTGCTAAACTAGCCTTATACCTAGTTCTAAATTTAACCCTAACCCCAGCCATAGCTCTACATCTATTCCTAACCCCACAGCAAAATCTGTACATAACCCTAACTTTAACTCTTAAGTGAACTCTAATCCTAGTTCTAGATCTAACCCTCACCCTCACCCTCACCTTAACTCTAACCCTAACACTAATCCTAGCCCAGCCCTATCCTTAACACGAAACCTCGCCCTAACCCTAAGCCTAACCCAACCCTAACTCTAACTTCAACACTAGCTAAACTTTGACCATAATTCTAAACCTATACCTAAACCTGACACTAATCCTAACCATAAATATGACCCTAACCATAGCTCTAGCCCAGCCCTAAACTCATCCCTAACCCTAACCCTAACCCTAACCCTAAGCCTAACCCTAGCTCCAGCCTGAAACCTAATTCTAACCCTAAAACCAATCCTATCCCTAACTCTAACCCTATCCCTACCCCAGCCCTGACCCTAATCCTAGACATACCCATAACCCTAGTCCCGGCCTAACTTACCTGTAAACCTAACCCTATCCCTAACCCTAACCCTAAACATAACCCTAACACTAACACTAATCCTAGCCCTAGACATAACCTTAACCCTAACCTTAAACCTGGCCATAGCTCTAGCCCTAGCTGATGCTAACCTTCAGCTTAACTGCAACACTAAACTAAACCTAAGCAAACCTAAACCCAGCTCTAGGCCTAACCCTAACCCTACTACTAACAATAATCATATCTCTAGCTGTACCATAGCCTAAAACCTATGCCTAACCCTAGCACCAGCTTCAGCCCTTGCCCCAGACCAAACTTTCAACTTAAAAATGACCGTAACCATGAACATAGCTGTAGCCCAAGCACTAGCCTTATCTCTAAACCCAGACTGGGACCTAGTCTTATACATAACCTACTGTAACACTAACCCTAACCCTAAGCCTAAATGTAAACCTAACCCTAACCTTAACCCTAAACCTAAAACTAATGCTAATCCTAAACCTCAACATAGCCCTAACCATAGCCATGGCCATAGCCCTAGCAATAACTCTAACCCTAAACAAACCCTAACCCTAATCCTAACCTTAAACCTAAACCAAATCCAACTCAAGCCCCAGACCTTATGATAACCCTAGACCTCATTATAAACTTAATTTAGCTGGCTCTCTAAAACTAACCTGAAACCTAGTCTCAACCCTAACCCTAGCCCTAGCCCTAAACCTAACCCTAATCCCAAATTTAGCTGTAGCCCTAGCCCTAATCTTGACCCTAAACCTAGCCATGGTCATAGCTGTAACCATAATCTTCACTAACTCCAACCCCAACTATATCGCTAGCCTGGGTCCTAACCCTAGCTCCAAGACTAAAACTAAACCTAACCCTCAATTTAGCCCTGCCTCTAACCCCAGTCCTCAACTTTACCTTACACCTGACCCTAAAACTTGCCCTAACTCTTAATGTACACCTAAACATAGCACTACCCCATAGCCATAATAATACCACTAACACTAACACTAACCCTAAACCAGCTATAGACATGGCCATAACCCTAACCCTAACAATAACCCCATACCTAACTTAAACCTAGCACTAAATATAACCCTAACCCTAGCCCTGTCTGTAGAAACATAACCTAACACTAATCCTAACCATACCCTAGTTCTAACTGTAACTGAACCCTAACCCTAACGTTAGACTTAGCCTTTGCCCTAAATTTAACCCTAACCCTAAACCTAACCCAATCCTAGCCTTAAACCTGACCCACACAAATGTTTAAACATATGCATTTATTTATAGATGTGCAGACATACTGTATTTCACTGTATAAAATCAAGTAGCCCATCCTTTGGTCTTGCTCAAAACCGGAATTACGAGAAAGCTAAGGAAACTTCAAGGTCCTTCAGTTGTATGCATCTTTCCAAGTCTCTTTACTTACCTATATTCATAATTTTGCATTGTTTTCCTTAAATAGGCCCCTTCAAAATGAATAAGCTTCAAGTTCCACAAAATTTGACTGTTCTCAGTTTGGTATTTCCCACTGCTGCTCTGCTGTCCGAGCAGTGCACCGGCATTGTAAACTCAGCCCCAATAAAAAATTAGCGGGACAGTTTAACAAAAGGAAGACACTTTATTTGTAAAGAGGAAAAGGAAGTGGGTAGAAGAAAGATAGATAACTACTCTGATAAGAAAGAATCAAGATAGGAGACTCCAGAAAGGCAGCGGTGCTGTGGGCCCTTTCTTCCCAGCTGCTTTTATAGGGGTGTTAAAGACACACACACACACACACACACACACACACACACACACACACACACACAAACACACACACACCACACACCACACACACATACACACACACACCCCCATGCCAGGAACTTGCCATAACTGGATTTGCTGCTGGGCACTTTCACCTAATGTCGTTTCTTCCTGTGCTCCACGTGCAGTGCACTTTTCCTGTTTATTTGTCCTTGGCTTACCTTTTCAGGCCTTATCTTTGGGGTGGGTAGCTAGTTGACAAGGGGGTACCTTATATACGGTTTGCTTAGAGTTAGTAAGGGGGTGTGTGGATATCTATTGTACTGTATAATGACTCCAGAGTGAATAATACAGTGATTCTAGAGTGAATACACACAGATTATATATATGTATATGTATATGTATATGTATATGTATATGTATATGTTAGTTCATAGGTGTGAGTACACACTGCCTTAAACTTAGCCCCCCACCTTTATTTCTTCTACATTCTATTGGCAGGAGGGTGGCTTGTTGTTTGTGCACTTGGCTTTCTTGCTGTGTCTGGCCTGTCAGCTCTTTTGGTGAAAGTCCCCAGGCCATTTGGTGCTTTTCTTTATCTGTTTTTCTCTCTTTCCTTACCCCATCCTTGACCTATTTCCCAGGGGAATTTCTCTACTGAAGTTTGTTTTTAACACCTTCTAGTCAGGAATAGCTAGAAGACCTAATGCAGCCCCTATTTTATTTTTTTCCTGTCTACAAACCCCTGGCCCTACATACCCACTTTGTCTCTCTAAGTCCCCTACACTGTAAAGTCAAATTCAAATCTGCCCTTGGAAGTCTTCCATAACTACTGTAGCCTAAATTGGCCTCTCCCTTGTCTGCTTCCACTGCACTTAATATAGTATAAAACTTCAGAATCCTTTTTTTCCAAAACTTTCTGAATTGGTTGATTTTTTAGTTTATAACCCTACCACTAACTCTAAGCTTAACACTAAGTGTAGCACAAGCCTTATCCCTAACCCTAAGCATGATCATAGCACTAGTACCAACCCCAACCCTAGTCTTAACCTGAACCCTATTCTAAAACTAAAAATCTGATCCTAACCCTAACCATAACCTCAATCCAAACCTTAACTCTAACCCTAACCTGAACTCTAGCCCTACCTCAACCCCCAAACTTAATAAACCTAACACTAACTGTAAACATAGCCCTAGCACTGTCCTTAGTCCTTAAACCTAACCCTAAATCTAATTCTAGCCCTAGCCATTATTTAACCCTAATCATAGCTCTATCTTTAGTCCTAACCCTAAAACTAAAACTAACATTCACACAATCACTAACTGTAACCCTAACCCTAGACCTAGATTTAGCCTCAGCCCTAGCCCAAATCTTAACCCTAACCACAACCCCTAAAACAAGCCCTGGCGCTACCATACCTTCATTTTAAACTTAACCCTAACTCTCACATTAACCCTGTGTTATGGCTTGTACCTAGATGATCCCCCAAAGCCTCATGTATTCACAGGAGGGGCTTTTTGAAGCTGGCTGATCTAGGGTGTGTGATACTGGCATCGAGGGTGCATGGTACTAAATTAGTGCACTGATTGGAATCAGCACAGTTCTGTATAGCACAACCCAAAAAGCTGGTAGCCTGGATGGAATAAAGGGAAAGACAGGCTGACTGCTTGCTATGCATTGCCTTCTGCCTGCCGAGCCAGGCACTGTTTCTCCTCTGCAGTGCCTCCCTGCTGTGCTACCCTGATTTGGAGCCAGATGACTATGGACTCAGACTCCTACAAACTGTGAGCTGAAATAAACATTTTCACCTCAACATTGGTGTCAGGTATTTTGTCTTAGTGATGTGAAAAGTAACTAGGACAGCCTAGCATTAACCCTAATTCTAGCCCTAAATCCAATACTACCCTTAACCCTAATCCTGTTTCTAAACCAAACCTTAACTCTACACTAATTATAAATTATAAATTTAATACTAATCCTAGTCTAATCCTAGCCCAATCCTAGCCCTAATTTTAAAACCAAACCTAACACTAACCCTAGCCTAGCATCATGCTATACCTAAACTAGCCCTAACCCTAATCCTAAACATAACCCTAAAGTCAATCCTAACACTAGCCCCCCCTTAACCCTAGCCCTAACATTAACTGTAGCCAGAACCCTAAGCCTGAAACTAGCACTAATCTAGACCTAAACCTAAGCCTTCTCCTAACCCTAAACCTATTCCTAACCCTAACCTACAGCTAGATCTGGCCCTAAAACTAGATGAAACCCTAATCCTAGATCTAGACCTAAACCTAACCATATCCTTAAAACTAATGCTGAAATTTACAGTAACATGAACCCTAAACATAAACCTAAACACAAACCTAACCCTAGGACTAGCCGTATCCCTATTTCTAAAACTAAATCTAACACTAACCCTAGACCAAGCACTACATTAACCCTAACCATATATCTAAACCCTAACCCTAACCCGAACACTAGCCAGAGTGCTAAACCTAACCCTAAACCCTAATCCTAAATGTAACCATAAGCCTACCTGTAGCCTAGCCTTAACTCTAGGCCTAGCCTTACCTCTAGACCTAGCCTGCACCTGAACCCTAACCCTAGCCCTAAATCTAGACATAGCCATATCCCAAGAGCTAGCCCAATCCTAAACGTAAGCCTAAGCCTAGCATTATTCCAGCCCTAACACCGGTCATAACCCTAAATTTAACTCTAACACTCACCCTAAGCCTAAACCTAGAGCTAACCTTAGGCCTCATGTTAAACCTAACCCTAAACCTAGATCTAGTCTTAGACTTAACCCTACAATTAACCCTAAGCCATACCAGAAAACTAATCCTAGCCCTACCATTAACCTTAACACTAGCCCTAACACTAAGCCTCCACTAGCCCTAGCCATAGCCCTAGCCCTAACCCTAACTCTAACCCTATCCCTGGCCCTAGACATAGCACTAACCAAGCCCTATCCTTGACTTTGGCCCTACCATTAAACCTAAATCTGACCCTAACGATAAATTTAGGCCTAAATCTAGACCTAATATACACACTAAACCTAAACTTATCCCTAATCCCAAAACAAACCTTAGCCCTAGCCTCAGCCAAAGCCCTAACATTAATACTAGCAATAATCCTAACCCTGACCCTAGTGATAGACCTAGCTCTAGTTCTAGCCATAGCCACAACCTGAACATATCCATAAACATAGCAATAATCCTAATTCTAACCCTTGCCCTAACCCTAACCCAAAGTCTAGGCTGACCTTAGCTCTAACCCTAATCTTAACACTAACCCCAAACCTAAACATAACCCTAATTATAATTCTAGACATAACCCTAAACCTAACAATAGCATTAAGCTAACCATAACCTAAGCCTAAACCTAGCCCTAGCTCTAGGCTTAGTCCTAGCACTAACCCCAAACTTAATCCTAACCCTAACCCCAGACCTAGCTCCGGTCCTATCCTTACCCATAGGTCTTACTTTAACTCTAAACCAAACACTAAGAGTATCCCTAACCATCAACAGAAACCTAAATTTAGCCTTGGCCCTAGGCCCTAAACATGGTCTCAGACCTAGCCCTATCCTGAACCCTAACACTAACCCTTATTTTTTATTTACCTCTAGCCCTCGCACTAATCTTAACCTGAACCTGAACTTAACCCTAGCCCTAGCCCTACCACTAATCTTAATCCTAGCTCTAATACTAACTGTAGCATGAGGCCAAGCCCAAACCCTAAACCTAAACTGAACCTTAAACCTAGCAATACCACTAAATCTAACCCCAGCCCTAACACACTAGCATGAGCCCTAACCCTGCTGCTACCCCTAAACCAAACCCTACCCCTAGACCTAGACCTAGAACAACCCTAATTTTAAACCTACCCATAAAGCAAAACCTACCCATAGACCTAGCTCTAGACCTAGTGCTGGCCCTCACCTTAAGCCAAATCCTAACAACAAGCATTAATCCTAATACTAATGCTAAACCTAGCCCTACCACAGGCCTTACCCTACGGTAACTAATCTCAAAGCTGAGTCTTAAACCTAGACCTAGCATAAGCCATAACCATAATTCTAAGCCTAATTATAACTCTGATACTAATTCTAAACCTAGCCGTAGCCCTGGCCCTAAGCCCATGTCACACCTAAGCCTAACTTTAATCTACCCTAACATAACTTTAGCCTAACCTTAACCTTAGCATTAAAGGAAACCTGGCCCTAACCCTAATCCTAACCCAAAACCTAGCTCTAGAACTAACCATAATCCTATAACTAACCCTAATCTTAACCTTAACACTAGCCCTAGCCTTAGCCCTAAGCCTAGCACTAGACCAAGCCCTAAATTTAACTGTAACTCTAGCACTAACCCTAAATGTAACTCTAAACCTAACCCTACCACTAACTTTAACCCTAACTGTAAAACTAAACCAAATCCTAACCCTAGCTCCAGACCTACTCATAACCTCATAACAAACTGCAACTCCATCCTAACCCTAACACTAACTGTAGCTCTAACCCTAAACCTAACCTACCACCAACCCTAACCTTAATTTAACCCTAACCCAAACCCTAAATCTAGCCCTATACCTAGACTCAGCCCAAGCCCTAACCTTAACACAAACCCTAATCCTAGCCCTAAACATCACCTAGTCCTAGCCCTGCCTCTAAATTGAACCCTAATACTAACCCTAACCCTGAACCTCGAATGAATCCTAATTATAACCCTCACCATAACCCTAACACAGTCTGAACCCTAAACCTAACCCTGACCCTAGCCCTAGCGCTAACCTTACCTTAACACTAACCCCAAACATTAACCTAACCCAAGACCTAGTTCTAGCCCTACACCGACCTCTAACCTTAACTATAATACTAATCCCAAATCAAACTCTATTTTTAGGCCAAGCCTTAGACCTAGATTTAGCCCTAAACTTAACTCTAACCCCAACCCTAACCCTATACCTACATTAAGCCTAACACTAGCCTTAACCCTAGGCTTAGACCTAATTTTAAACCTAAACTCAAACCTAACCATAACCCTAGCACTAACCCTAGAATTATTTTCACCCTAACCCTAATCCTAACACTAACCCTAAACCTAAACCTAATGCTAGCCCTAATCTTAACTTCATGCTAGCCCTAAAACTAATTTTAACCCAAACCCTAGACCTAGTCTTAGCTTTAGCCCAACCTTGACCTCAGTATATGTCTAATCCTAACTCCAAGTCAAACACTGACAACATATCTTACACTAGCCTAAACCCGAACCCTAATTTAATCCTAATCCAAACCCTAAACCTGGTTCAAGCTTTAGCCCTATGCCTAGCCCTAGCCCAAGCCCTAATCTTAACACTAACCCTAACCCTAGCCCTAAACATGACCTAGTCCTAGCCCTAGACCTAGACCTAATCTTAACCCTAAACTCAAACCTAATCATAACCCTAACCCTAGCCCTAGATCTATCTTCACCCTAGGCCTAACCCTAACACTAACCCTAAACTTAAACCTAGCTGTAGCCCTAGCCCTCAGGCTAGTCCTAACTCTCACCCTAAAACTAACGCTAACCCAAGCTCTAGACCTACTCTAACCATGAACCTAAGGCTTATTGTAGCCCTGGACCTAGCCCTATCCCTACCCTGAGCTCTCAAATTAAGTCTACCCTAATCCTAACTTGAACCCTAAAAATAGGCATTGCCATACCCAAGCCCTAAAAATATCCCTAAACTTAATCCATCCTTAAACCTAGCTCTAACACTAGCTCTAACACTAAAACCAACCCTGACCCTAGCTCTACACATAGGTGTAATGCTACCCCAACCCTAATCCTCACTCTAGATCTAGCCTAATACTAGTCCTAACTGTAAAGCTTTCCCTAAACCTAACACTAACCCTAACAGTAGTCTATCCCTAATCTGTCCTTAATACTAACCCTATCCCTAACATTTACCCTAATCCTAAAGCTAACGCTAAACCTAACACTAGCTATAGTTCTAACCCTAAAATACTAAACCTAACCAAAATCCAAATTATAACCATAACATTATCATAGTCCTAGCATTAGAATTAACCCTAATCATAACCCTAACCTAGACCTAGCCCTCACCAAACCCCACAGCTATCCCTATTCCTAACCTGAAACTAACTCTCAACCTAATCCTCAAGCTAACCCTAGCCCTAACCCTGAACGTGGCCATAGCCCTAGCCTTAACCTTAACTCTAACCCTAAGCCTAAAGCTAGCCCTACCTATACCTCTAAGCCTAAACCTAATTCTAACCCTGATCATAATTCTAGTGGAAACATAACCCTAACTATAAACCTAATTCTAGCCCTAAATTTAACCCTAATCCTAAACCAATGCTTAGTTCTAGTCCTGGCCCTAAACCTAGCCCTAACACTACCCCAACCCAATACCTAAATAAGAACCTAATTTTAAATGTAACCATAACCTTAAATCTAGCCCTAGCCCTAAATTTAACCCTAAACCTAATCCTAGCACTAGCCTTAGTCCTATTCCTAGCTCTATACCTACCCCTAGTTCTGAATTTAGAGCTAAATGAAATTTAACCTTAAACCTAAACCTAAATTTAACCCTAGCCCTACCTCTAAACCTAACCCTATCCTTAGTCTATGCACTAACCCTAGCCTGTACCCTAGCACTAAACCTAACCATAAACCTAACTATAAGTTTAACTATACCCTAGCATTAACCCTAGCTGTATCTCTATCTCTAGTCCTAGGCTACGTCTTAATCCTAACCCTAAATCTAGAAACAAACTTATCTCAAGACCTAGATCAATCCTAAACTTAACTCTAACCCTAACCCTAAAGTTAAATTTAACCCTAGCTGTAACAATAGTCATAACCTGAAACCTTAGCCCTAACACTCAGTCTAACCCTAAATTTAGACATAGCCTAGCCCTAGGCCTAGCCCTAGCCTTCTTTTAAACATAACCTTAATCCTAATCCCAACTGTAAACCTAAACCTAGCAGTAGCCCTGGCCCTAACTGTAAAAATAATCATAACACTTACCCTAAAATTAACTCTAGCCCTAACACTAAACCTGCCAGTAGCTCTAGCCATAACCCTAATCCTAACCTTAGCTCCAACCCTAGACTTAGCCATAGCCAAGCTCTACCCTTAAACCTAACCATAATCTTAAATCTGAACCTAAAATAAACCCTAACCCTAAATTTAACCTTGGTCTAAATCCAAAACCTAGTTCTAGCCCCAGCCTGAGCATTAACCTTAACACTAACCATAATTCTAACTCTGACTCTAGTCCTAGACCAAGCCCTAGCACCAGCTGTAACCCTATCCTGAACACTAACACTAATCTTTTTTTTGGTACCAGGAATCAAACTCAGGGCCTCATGCTTGCGAGGCAAACACTCTAAGCACTGAGCTAAATCCCCAGCCCACTAACACTAATCTTAATGTAAATATACAGTTAAGCCCTAATTCTAACCCTTCTTCTAACCCTAACACAAACTCTAACCAAAATCCTACCCTGACACCTAGCTCTAGTCCTAAACCTAGCCCTAACCTTAACCTTAATGTTAGCACTAAATCCAAACATAATCCTAACTGTAATTCTAGAACTAGCCCTAAATCTAACAATAACATTAAACTAATCATAAACCTAACCTAGTCATAGCCTAGGTCTAACCATAGCCCAAGCCCTACCATTAGCCCTATTCCTAACCCTAACCCTAAAAGTGGTGATGCCATAGCCCTAGACCTAGCTCCAGCCCAAGCCTCAACCCTAACTCTAGCTCTACACCCAACCCAGGCCTATACCTAGGCCTAACCCTCCTGGAAACCTGACTCTAACCACAACCCTAAGCTATAACACTGTGCTAAACCTAACCCTAATTCTGGTGGAAACCTAATATTAATTGTAATTCTAACTCTAAGCCTAATTCTAAACTTAACCATAATCATAACCCTAATGGTAGTTTAACTCTAACCCTGACCTTAAATTTAAACGGAACACTAAATGTAACACTAACCATAGCACAGACCCTGGTAGAAACCTAACCCTAGCTCTTGCCCAGTCTCTAAATGGAACCTTGGTGAAATCCTACCATATCCTCATCCCTAATCCTAGTCCTAGAACTAGTCTTGGCACTAGCCCTAACCTTAACCATTATTCTAACACACTATCCCTAACCTTGGTAGTTAACCCTGGTGTTATCCCTAAACCTAATACCTAACCTAAGTATAACCCTAAACATTGTGGAAGTCAAGACCTGGTGCTATGACCAACCTTATCCCTAACCCTAACCTAACCCTAATTCAGATAGACATTTAACCCCAAGAAAAAACTTAACCCTGACACTAATCCTAAACCTAAGCTTGGTGGAAACTTAGTCCTAGCTCCAGTCCCAGGCCTAACATTAACTACCTCCAGTTCTGGACCTAGCCCTACTCCTATACTTAATGGTAACCCTAAGCTTAATTTTAAACATAACACTAAAATTAACATTAACCCTAACACTAATACTAACCTTGGTCAAAACCTAGCTTTAACCCCAGCCTTAGCTTTAACCTTATCCCTAAAATGTGGGATAGTCCTAAGTATAAAATTAAACCTAATACTAGTCCTAATCCTAACACTAACCCTAACACTGATGTAGAAGTGGTAGAACTCTATCCCTAATGCTAACCATCAACCTAACCTAATCCTAATCCCAAAATGATGAAGCCCTAGCCCTAGCCCTAGCCCTAACACTAGCCCTAGTCCTAGTCTTAGACCTAAACCTAACCCTAATCTTGACTTTAAATCTAGCCACAACCCTACCCTAGGACTAACTCTGGTCAAACCCTAACACTAATCCTAATACTAACACACACCCCAAAACTAACCCTACACCCTGGCTATTGCTGTAGCCCAAATTCTAAATTTAAACCTAACCTTAAACCTGATTATAAACTTAGACCTAGGTATAAACCTAACCTAGCTACAAACATAACCCTAACCTGAAACCAAACCCTAACCCTAACTCTGAACCTAACTCTGGTGGAACCCTAAACATAACCCAAGCCTAACCCTACTCTTATCCCTAACCATACTCCTAGTTGTAACCTTAAAACTAATTTTAACCCTAAC
>PVJO010034267.1:0-11141 GCA_004026905.1 Hystrix cristata | reverse complement strand
AACCCCAGAGTAGCATCTATGGGGGTTCCTGGATATTGACGACATTTAATTAATTCCTCAGACAAATGCTTCACACATATCTGAAGACCATTCAGATTGAAAGTATCAAATGGGGGCCAGAAGTATATCTTGGTGGTAGAGTGCTTGCCTAATATGCGAAAGGCCATAGGTTCCAAACCCAGTACTGGAAAAAAAAAAAAGCATATCAAGTGGTATGGCCATTCCTCTGTTTAAATGCCAAATTGAATACTTTTATTGACAATCTACCAAGTACTAGTTACTGGACTAGAACCTGAGGACAGAGAGAAGCCACCACCCACAATGGTATCATCACCAGCTGGGGAGGAGATGACTAAAAGGGTATAGTGGATCATTAAGCTACCTGTTTCTTCTCATCCTCACCTAATAGAATTCCTACTTGGGGCCTTTTGAATTTTATCAGCAAACTAAAGCACAGGATTATCATTTTCTTTAAAAAAAAAAAGAAGATGGAAAACATTCACGTGTTCCCATTTCCATAAAACAGGAGAAATTTTTGGCCTTAAATTTGCCAGATTTTTATTTCAAGGATGAGATTTAATTGCACTGTCATTATCACCTAACAGCTCACCACCTCCATGACAACTCTTGGACCTTCCTGAGTGACCCGTTCTCACCTGACCCGGCTCTGGCTCTGTCATGGTGACCTTGGTCCTTGACTTGGCCAGTCCAGCTCTGCTGTTTATACATTCCCAGCATCTTGGCTTTCTGCCTCACAGAACCTGGGCTGGTCTCTGTCCAGGGGTGACAGACAGGGAGGCACCAAGTGATTCTGTCCAGGTGTGATGGAGATGCTCCTGGAGAAAGGAACTGACCAAATTCAGCCTCGGGGAGATTGAGCCGATCAATAGGTCTGCATCAGACCTATTCCAGTAAAAGGTGAAAATTCTATGGATTCCAGTAATGAGTAAAAAGAAATCTGTCTTTTGGTTTTTTTCCCCATTCAACTGTCTTCTTCTCTTCTCATCTACCTTATGGCTATTTGTCTTCTTTGGACTGTTTCTCTTTTGTTGGCAATGTCATTGTATGCATATTAGCAGAGAAATTTGCATAGTTATTTTACGCCTTTGTTTTGAGGGACTTAGAGCATTTTTGTTTCCACAGAACATCTACAATAGGTTAAAATTTAGAAGTGCTGTTTTTCCCTTTCTCCACCATTAAATACAGTACTTAGATGAATTGAGACATTCAGGCAGGATTCTACAAAAACAATTTTAGATATTTGTAAAAGATTTTATTTAAAATTCTTGTATTTGTAAACATTTTTGAGTCAAGTCAAACTTGCTGGCACTTTATTGGAGGTATTTTATGTACTCTCAAAGACAAGCATGGAATGAACAGGTCTGATTTATTGTCGGACTTTCTCAAAATGTTGACATTAAGTCAGGTAAAAATCAATGTGGTTTTCTTCATGGGGGGTTTCACTTTGACTTTCAGTACTGAATCTGAGGGTTTTGGTGAACCCAGAAATGCAAAGTGAAACTTGGAAGTGTGAGTGTATATCAAGCCGAACAGACTTCTATGAATGGAAGCTGAATTCCAGTTAACCTTCTTATCATCTACACATTTGTTAGATGTCACCACCCTCCACTCTTTGTAAAAAATATGGTCCTTTGTCTTTAAGAATTTATGTTTAAAATAAGGCATATTGTTTCCACCAAACATCATGGCATTTTTTTTTAACTCTTCCAAAGTTCCATGCTCATTTGGACTACTTAAGCCTATCTTTTGAAAGTGGGCTGCAAGCCCTTCCTGCCCTATATTTTCTGGAAGATTCGAAGAATGGGTGGAGTGAGGCTGGCAGCGCACTTGCCCTAGCATTATCTCTGTCTGAGTGAAGGCACATGATAAGGACCACCTCCCCTTCATTGGCTGTGGCAGCTCTGGAAAGCAATGTAAAGGCTAAAAAGCATGAAGAAAGAGAGGCCTCGGCTCATGAAAAATGTGTTCTGTCTTGACACTTTTAATATGCTGAGTTTGAGTAAATCAATTAAGTATAGTACTTCCCCCTTATCTGTGGTTTGCTTTCCAAGGTTTCAGTTACCCTTAGCCAACTCTGATGTGAAAATATTTAGTGGAAAGTTCCAGATATAAACAATTAAAAGTTTTAAATTGTGTGCAGTTCTGAGTAGCATCATAAAATCTCATACCATCCCTCTCCATCCTGCCCAGGGTGCGAACCATCTCTTTTCCCAGCACACACACACCGTAGACACTACCCACCTATTAGTCACTTAGTGGCCATTTTGGTTATCAAGCCGACTGCTGTAGCATGCAGTGTTTGTGTTCAAGTAACCCACATTTTATTATAATGGCCTCAGACAAAAGCATAGTGATGTTGATAATTTGGGTATATACAGGAGAAGTTATAAAGTACTTCCTTTTGGTGAAAAGGTAAAAATTCTTAATAAGACAAGGAAAAAATCTTATGCTGAGGTTGCTAAAATCTACGGTAGGAATGAATTTTCTATCCATGAAACTGTGAAGAAGAAAAAATTTTGTGCTAGTTTGGCCGTCATACTGCAAACTGCAAAAGTTACAGACAC
This sequence comes from Hystrix cristata, assembly GCA_004026905.1. Classification (NCBI taxonomy): domain Eukaryota; kingdom Metazoa; phylum Chordata; class Mammalia; order Rodentia; family Hystricidae; genus Hystrix; species Hystrix cristata. Next base: position 8,556 of record PVJO010034267.1, on the reverse strand, counting down.
AGTGTATAATGAATGTTTACGATAGAAGAATTAAATTTGTGGTGGAAAATGTGAATCGGAAATGTATTCTGATGAACAAGAGTGTGTTGTGACAGAAAGCATTAGCCTGTATGAAGACTTCAGCAAGGGATCCCCTGAAACGAGTGACTCCAAGCTGCCCACTGCAGGGGGATGGTTATGTGGAGTCAGGAAAAGGTTTGGACTCAAAAACATAAACTTTATTGGAGAAGTTGCATTTGTGGGTGAAGAAGCTGTTGTCACGTTTCCAGCAGAGCTGACGAAGTTGATTAAGGAGCGAGGATACCATGCAAAGCAAGTCTTCAATTGAGAAGAAGCTGGGGTCTTCTGGAAGATCCCGGTAGAGCCTAAATTCATAAAAGAACAAAAGAGATACCAGGGCATAAACCACGGGGGGCAAGTGAACTCTGCCACGGTGTGGCCATGCTGCAGGGATGTGACAGAGCAAAGAACTCATGAGCTGTCCAAAACGAAAACAAAAGCAGAAAGTATAGTTTGAGAGAGAGACTACATTCACATAACTTGTATATTATGACTGTTGGTCTGTTTTATTATTATTGTTAATTTATAACTGTGCTTGGTGTACAAAGTAAACTTTATTGTAGGAATGTATATATAGCATCTGGACGTGTAGGTTTTGGTACTATCTGTAGCTTCAGGCATTTGTCAGAGATCTTTGAATATGGATAAGGGGGGATCTACCGTGATGTAAAGGAAATTCACCTCGTGTTTTGCTCCTAAGTGCACATTCAACTTGTTAAATGCTTCCTTCACTCAAGCTCCTGAAAGTTTTGTGTGAGAGTGGAAAACATACAGAGGAGCCTTTCATTTTCATAATACAGTACTTGAAACAGATATAGTGTTCAAGGTGGAATTCCAGGTGGCTGCCTGTGCAATGAATGTTACACTTAGGTTCTTAAATCCTTTGAGTCTGGGTACCTGAGTCCAAAAGGGATTCTTTCACTGCCCCAATTGCTTGCTTACAGTTGTTAAAGTTTAGCTAAGGAGGGATCAAAATCAGTGATCAAATGGCAAGGTGCTATTGTTCAGGCTCTGTGAGAGAGTTTACATGTGCTCAGAATATTAGATGTGATTGACAGATAGTGTGTGTGTGTGTGTGTGTGTGACTCAAACCTGTTGTTCATTTTTGTACTCACAAAAAACTTTTTCCCTTTGAAATCCAAGAAGGTCCCGTTCTATAGGCTTGTGGAGGGAATTAGGCAGCAAATGACCATGAACATTTTTTTAATCGGCTAAAACTTTGGTTGATGTAGAGTTTATGAAGCATTTAGGAATTCCAGGATGGTTTTTTAACTTACCTTATAAATAGAGCAACCTGTAGAGTGGACTTAATGCTCACAGGTGTTTGGTTTTCTCTAAATCTTCTGATCTGATATTGATTATTATTTAAACTTATTCAACTAGAGTATAAATCTATTTTATATAATTAGATGATATTAAGAGAAAACTGACCAAATGATCAAAGGCACTTTTCTCTCTGTCTCTTCCTGATACTAATTTAAAAAAGAATCCTGCATAGAGGTTATTGATTCTATACCACAAAGATTGTATTTGACTTGCAGAAATGGTTGTGCAAATATTCAGGCTGGAAGCCCTGTTAATGGCCTTGGGTGGGGGACTCTACAATCAGGAAGGACCAGGTGGACCTGGTCCTGGGATGAGTGCTTTCTTGGCAGGGAGCCCATTCTTATGATGAAAGCTGGGAAAATCTGCTTGGGGAGAGTAATCCAATGATACCCAAGGATTAGGCAGGCTTACATTCAGCAAACTGTAAACCATGATGCTGAATAGTGCACCTCTTCCCCACTCAGGCAGCTGCTTAGCTTATAAAATAGAGCAACCACAATTAAATAAGAGGAGAAACTAAAAGAGAGGGCAGGAGGAAGGAAGCACCGGGTGTTTTAAAATGATACTACACACATACAAACCAAGTCTGCCAGCAGTCAGTAATTCCTGGTCAGTGCTAATAGAAGAGTTGCCACATAACCCCAAGACTAGAAACTTCTATCACCTTGAACTTGCACAGGCTTCACCTTCTACCTCTTGCTCCTATTGGTCCAGTCACTTAATTCTTTTACCTCTGATTACTTAGCTATTAGTGACACTAATTAAAATCTGCCTTACCCTAAGATATATGAAGCTGTTTATAAAATGCTGTGAAAGCAAATTGTTCCAAGAACTATTAATTCTGGTAAGGGTTGTGTCAGCTTCATTGTGTGCTCATAAATGCAAACCCAACCTGGTCAATAATCTCCAGGGATGGTCAAAATTGCACAGCTGGCTTTTTGGAAATATATGTGGAAAGACACAAAAAGATTGTTGGAATTGCCTAAGTAGGTTTAGATAATAAGTGTAACTGTACTGGGAAGAGAGAGGGCAAAACAAAGAAGTTATTATTGAGCATCAAGTATTCACCATTGTTGTAAAAAGCAGTGATTTAGGCTGGGTTAACAAAGTATTTGGAAGGAGGTTATTAAAATATGAAGGCAGCACAAAGCATAACAGAATTGACTAAACAAGTTCCCAGCAGGGCCTCTCCAGGTCCTCTTTCTTTCTTTTGCTGGCCGTCTCACTCTCTTTGCCTGGGAAGACTGCAGGAATGAAATGGTAAGATGACTCCTGGTTACCAGTTTGTTGGGTTTATGGACTTTCACCTCAAGACTCCTCCAGAATGTTATTTTACATAATATATATTAATATGTAGATCATATTTAATCTGTCAAATAGAGTTTTAAAAATACACAATGCAACTCACTAGTATACGTGGCTTTTTCATATGACGAATGGATGTAATAGGCATATTTTGGATAGGCATAGCTGGATGGATAAGTAAAGATTTCATTCATACATGTATTTAACAAACATTTAGTAGTTACATGCCACATGCGTGGCATTCTTCTAGGAGATAGGAATAATGGGTGTGGAGATAAGTGTTCTGTACACAGTGAGCTTATATTTTAGTAAGATTAGGTAATAAATGTATATGATGGTGGTAGTGAAGAACTATGGAGACAATAAAATGGGATAATATGATAGAAATGACAGAATAATTAGATATATTTATAGCCCAACAATAAGACTCTAGGTAATTTAGTGTTGTGGTCTTAAAACTTGATATTAACAACAGGACCTATATTTTTTTAATTGAAAATACAGGTCCTACGTGGAAACCTCAACGTATGATAGAAGTAAAAACTTATCTACTCTAGTTGATTTGTGGAGGACTCTGTGTCTGTGTGCACACATGTGTGCGTGTGTGCAGGTGTGTGTATGTGTTGTCACAGCCTTCTCTATTAATTTAGCTAAATAATAAGAAATCGATTACAAAGTTGTATTCATCACAAGACAGAAATAGAAGACAATGTTAACAATCAAGTGGTAACTGTCTCATTGTAATGAGATGGATGCTGCTACTGGCAATCTTTCATTAAAGCATCCACGATCGGAATCATCCACTTGAATCATTGATCATGGTCTGTACTAGGTCAATTCTTTACGTATTCTCTGTTTAACTTTTTATTTTTATTTCTTTTTAAAAGTATTATTAAATAAGAAAATCCTATCTCACAATTATGAAGGTGTGGGGAAAGGCACATATATTTGGTTCTGGGTAGCTGTGCCGCACACGAATCCAGAAAGCATGGCAAGGACTCTCTCTGGAGACTGTCCACTGCTTTGTGAGATGCTCTGCGGATGAGCTTATCACTCTCAAACGAGGGGCAGTTGAGGGCTGCATATCAGGAGATAGCAGCAGATGGATTCCTAGTCTATTCTCGGGTTCCATTTGGTTTTGAAAGTGTTTATTTATGTTTTATTGTCAAATTTAGGTGTGTTTTTAGATATGTAAAATAATGCATAATAGGGTTGTTTCTAATAAGTGAGAATAATCTTTTTTGGGGGGCATTTTTGAATGTTTATACCTTGGTTCAGTCTTAAAATAAATTACCTTCATTTTATCCTTCTTGTGGCCCTTGTGGTTCAGGTTGTTCAAACTAAACATATTGAGAAGATAAGGCCTTATAATAAGGCACTTGAAATAATGGAAATGATCATGAAGAAATTATTGTTTTAATCTCATCTCTCATTTTAAAACCTTTTTCCTCACAAAGAGTCAAAATATGTCATTATCTAACAGTGACTGCAGTGTCATCCTGTTCCCAGTTGCCACCATTTCCTTCGTGGTGGTGTGTGCTGTGCTGTTCATCACCCCTTCACCCTCCGGGATGAAAGATTGAGTCTCCCTTTCCCCCACGTTCCCTGGAAGTGCTATTGGAAGACAGTGCTCAGCTATCAGACATGTTTGGGAATGTCTTGATGAAGAAAAGTGCCTCGCCTATGGTCACTCCTTGTTCCAGGAGCTGCCTGAGAGTCTGAGGGTAGACAGGCCCAGCCCTTCCACTTCAAGTCAGATCAATTCTGATGGGTCATCCAGCTTCAGGGATCCCCAAAGGGTTGGCTTAGACCTGGACCACAGCTCGGACTCTCCCTATCATCAGTCCTGTTTCTTTTCTCTCCTTTTCAAGAATAAGCCCTAAAGAATATCCTGCATGTTGATTTCTCTCTCATGTCTGGGAACCCGACCTATAATAACTAGTACCAGAAAAGATCGGGAAAAGAAATCACTGGAACCACTTTACAGGATGGCTCACAAAATAAGTGTTGACCAAATGATAATAATATTCACCTAATGGATTTTCAGTTGGGTGAATTATATCTTAGAGAGAAAAAAAGCATTGTGCAGGTAGTGGTGATAGTTCCACAACACTGTAAATACAAAAATGGCACTGCGTTTTTACGCTTACAAATGGTTAAAATAGAAAAATTATGTTACTTACATTTTACCACAACTTAAAAAATCAATGTAACATACATTAATGTAATATACCAAAAACATTGACTTGTATACTTTATGTAGATGAACTGTATACTATGTGAGTTACATGTCAATAAAGCTATTTTTAGAAAAACAGTTTTGAAGGGGAGAAGTCAGTACTTCTTTCATATGTTTGCCTCATCAGAATTGAATTTTGTCCTCATGTAATGTGTCATATCTGCACAGACACCATACTACTGCCTTTCTCCCACCTTGTATATTACTGGTATTATGCAACAGCTACTAATATTACTTTATAAAGACATTTTGCTGATACATCTGCTCTCTCTTCAAAGATAATATTTATCATTAGTTTTGTAGCTGGTTTCACAAACTTCATGACAATATGGTAGCATATACCTATTTTATGATGCCTCAGTAGTGTTGGTTTCTCCATTATCTTTAGCAACAAAATTCATCAATTTTGAGTTGGGAAGCACTTGTAATGTTTGCACTTGTTTTGGCGCAACTTTATTGTTCTATCAGAGAGTCATTGTAGTTTGTTGGAAAAATGGTACCAAAGCTTTCATGGCTTTCTGCTGTTATTGAAAAACACTTTTATAACAGATGCCACCCTGGAGGTCTAGGGGCAAACCCATTGTCAGTCCAATACAATCCAATTTTTAGATTCTTCTAGTCATACTTCCTGTCCCCAATTTATACGCTTACATTTTCTGGGAGCATATATAAAATTTTCACAGCCACATTCTTTTTTAAAATTTTTTAATTTTTACCAAGAACATGTAATGGTACATTGTATACATAAAGATCATAATCAACATGGTTATTTTGTACCTGTACATGATACATCTTGGTTTTCCCCCCTCTTCCCCCCCTCACAGCCACATTCTTACTTCTCCTGGTAAATATTGCTTTACCTTCCTCCATCTGCCCTTAAATCTGTTCTCTCCTTCCAGTTAGGACGTATCCTGAGTTATGGTATTGGCATTACTGTTTTCATCATCAGTATTTTGAGCCATTGATATACTTCTGTAAATTAAGGCTCATTGTAATATTAACAACTAAAAATAAAATTCAGTAAGTGAAAACGATGATGTATGTTAGCTGAGACAAAATCTATACCCTGTGGTCGAGTGTTGGCCTGGATGAACCATTTGGTGGATTCCTTACCTGCCTTCTTCCCCTTCTTTCATTCTTGTTCCTCTGTTTCTTTTTCAAGAATTATGAAACTTTAAATTGGAAAGAGAGCTTGGAAATCTTAGAAGTCCGAAGGCCACTTATGCAGGAGAGGAAACTGAAGTCTAGAGAGGTACAATGAACTTAGCCAAGTTAGAGGGAACCACCTAGTCTCCTAGTTTCTCTGACTCATGGGCCAGGGTTTTTCTGTTTTGCCAGAAGGCCACTCAGCCTTCTTCAGATCTTCCTACCCAATGATGATGGTGCTTGGACCCAGAGTGATTAAGGTTGTTTGTTAGCAGGACTAAGAAAGTAGGAATGTAAAGGATTCAAAACTTCCCTTCTGTCTTCTCTCCCACTATGTCCCACCAAATATTTAGTCACCCACCATCTCCGTGCAGTCTCTCCTAAAATATCTCTCAAACTCACATATTCCTTTTTATACATGGCCTTAGCTCAAAATGTCACCATCTTTCTCCCGAACTATTTCAACAATCTTTTTTCTAGTCTCTCTGATTTTAAGAATTGTCCCATCTCCCAAGTATTAAATCTACATTTCCATCTCTCCATCCGTCCATCCATCCACCCACCCACCCCACTACTTCCAGAATTCCTTGATAATGCCGTTTCCTTTTTTACTCTTTGGTGACTCTTAATTCCCTACATGATGAAATCCAATGTTAGCAGGGCATGTGACAATCAAGTTTCTGTATTTTAGCTCTTGCCCTACTGTCTAGTCTTATGTCCATCAGTCTTCACATTAGTCAGACTAAATTATGATACATTAACAAACATTTACAAAATCTCAGTGATCTCACACACAGAAAAAATTATTTCTTATTTATGCAAAGTCTATTGGAGGTCTGAGTAAGCCTCCAGAGGGTCTGGTTTAGCCTTATGATTTTTCTGTTTCACCAGACTTCCTCCTTGCTATGGGGGAAGTAGAGAGCTGCAGTTGGGGCATGAGCCCTTCTGTGGTTTAGCCTGAAAATGGTACCCACTTTTATTGGCCAGAGTTTATCACCTAAATACAAAGGGGCTGAGAAATGCAAAGAATGTTTGGTGAGCACTACTGTTTCTCCAGTTCTTTGTACCTAGGGCTCTGGAAATATTGGCTAATGACTTACTCCCTAAGTGTTGACTCTTTTAAGGCTCTGTGTCTTTCCACAGAGGCATTCCACCCTGCCTAGCATACCCTTCTTGCTGACCTGACAAGCTCCTACAAACCCAAGTCTCTACTTTTAAGACACAAACCCTAACTTTCCCATGCCAGCTTACTGGTTCATTCTTCAGTGTCCCTACCATGTCTTAAAGTGATTTTCATCACAGAACTTTTTATTTTGTCATAATTGTTTGTCTGGCTGTTTTCCTGTAAACTGAAATCTCCTTGTAGATAAAGTGTACTCTCTTGTGTGTGTGTGTGTGTGTGTGTGTGTGTGTGTGTGTGCTGGGGATTGAACTCAGGGTCTTGCGGTTGCTAGGCAAGTGCTCTACCACTTGAGCTAAACCCCCAGCCCCTACTCTCACCTTTAGGTCGGCAACTTTTACACAGTGAGACACAGGGACTCCTTATTCCTATGGTTGAAAAACCAAATGAACAAATAAATGAAACAAATGACTACGAAATATTTAGTTTCTTGTTGTGTTCCATCTCAACTACCACTTCCCTAACTCTGGCAACGATCTTCTCTTGTAGAAACCATTTGGGGATTACTCTTCCCTTCTTTCCTCTATCCTATGCACTTTCCATCCCGTAATCACATCATTGTGAAACATGAAACAGAGTCGGGCTTCCTATTTCCTTAGAGTAAAACCCAGAGAGCCACATTTCTTCCCATGACCCACTAGGCAAGGATGATCTGGCTTCTGCCTACCAATCTGACCTCTGCTCACTCTCTTGCAGGAGCTTCCTCACTGGGGTCTCTTCTTAATTCCCTGCCACTCTTTTTTTTTTTTATTTTATTTTAAACCAAGAACATGTATTGGTACATTCTACATACAATGGTCACATTCATTACATTAATTCTGTACCTATACATGATGTATCTTGGTTCTCCCCCCTCTCCCCTCCTCCCCTCTGCACCCTCCCTCCCTATTTACAGCAGGTTCATTCATCATTTTCCATATTTTCCCTTTCCCCTCTTTTTCTCCTGTTGCCTTTCTGCTTTTCCTCTTCTTTCTTTCTAGCACTCCTCTCCTCTGCTCACCATCCTCCTTTTATATAATATCTATTACATCTCTTTGTCCTTATTTACAATTATGGTCTCTCATATCAGAGAAACAATTCGATGCGTGCTCATGAGTGTCCGATTTATTTCACTTAAGAGTATGTTCTCAAGAAACATCCATTTATATATGAATGACTCTAGTTTATCCCTTTTTATGGCAGTGTAGTACTCCATTGTGTAGAAAAACCACATTTTCTTTAGCCATTCGTTGGTTGTTGGGCATTTAGGTTGTTTCCAAGACTTAGCTATTACAAATTGTGTTGCTATGAACATGGTGGT
>PVJO010034266.1:0-11155 GCA_004026905.1 Hystrix cristata | reverse complement strand
TGCCTAAGAAAACCATCTAGTAATTCTCTTGATATCCATCCATTAATACATTTAATATGTATATATTTGTTAAGCACTTATACACTTCTGAGTACTGAGGATAGAAAAATGAATGAAAAAGACAAAATATCCATGTTCTTATGCATATGAGATTCTGGGCTGGAGGATCAGATACCTTCTTAACTGCAGTAACCATATAGTACAAACTTTCTCCAAACACATTTGCTTCATGTAAAATTATGGTTAAGTCAACATATCTTTTCCATTTTCTAAAGGTTTTAAAGATGATTGTTTTTCATAGACATTGTTTCTAGAATAGAAATACAAAAGCATTCACTCACTCAGCAAATGTTTCTTGAGTACCTAGTATATAATGTTTGCTAAGCTGAGATGATGAGGATGAAAAATATCATGTATATTACCTACAGAGATATGCAGTCTGGTGGGCCAAACAAGCAATTAAACAAACATTTGCAAGCTATAGAAAAACTACTGTTACTATAGTCTAAGATGTCCACATGAAACATTATAAGATGGGAAATTTGAATTATTCATGTTACTCTTCTACTTTCATTCAAACACACCATTAAATAGTAATTAGAATAATACTAACATATATAATAATAATTAATATTTAGTTTATTGCAAATGTGTTGAAGACATCATGAAATTGATAAAAGTTGCTTTCTTTCTTGAATATTTAAAAAATGCTAGCATTATGTACTTTGAAATACTCTTTTGGCTGTAGTCCAATCTAAGCTTGTCAGAAGTCATCAATAAGTTTTCTATCATTACCATCATCAAATTTCAAAAGTTCTAGAAACAAAATTATACACGTATGTAATTTAAAACTTTTGACTACAGTAAATTTGAGAACTTATCTGTCACAGCAGTAATTACGGATAATATAGAATTAAAAAATGAGAACAATGAGTTACAATCAATACTTATAAGTACAGTCTACATTTAGCTGATATAGTGAAGTCAGGCATGAATGCACAGCTGCATGTTCTATCTTTGAGAATTGTCTGCCACAGTCCAGTTTCAGGGAGCACAAGTATCCCTTTTGCAAACTTCACTGTCAAGACAAATTTTTTTCCTGTATACTTCTGAAATTAGTTCTTTGATAAAGTAGTGTTAAAAGATTCTGTTCATTAGTTGGTGTTTTATTTTGAAAATATTAATTATAAATGAATAGTGTTTCTGAACAAAATATACATTTTTTTTAGTGTCCTATGTGGTAATTTTTGGTATCTTATACAGTAGGGGCTCAAGAAATGCTTTTGAATAACTGAAAAACTATTGTTCTCTTTTTTGTTTGTTGCTTTAATTCTTTTCCCTCTGTCTTTTAGATGAGTGTTGAGCAACCTCTCCTCTCTGAACCAGCTTCCCAATGTTCTTAGTTTGGTGCATAATAGCAATTTAGTTGGAATTGTTTTGGGGGAGATAAAGAGGTCACTTTTTCTTCTAGGAATTATTAAAATCTAAGGACCTTCTTCCCAGAAGAATGCACATATTCTTACATGCACAATATTTATTTATACTTTCAGAGAATAACTACCATCCCTCTTGCTCAAGTTTATTATCATGTTGAGAACTCAAGGGATAGTATTACACCTATTTAAATGATTCCTGGAGATGAGATTTATTAGCTTTTTAAAGTTTCTCCTCTCCTTTTTAAGGTTTCTCCTTCCTTAGGAAGCTGATTATATTGGGAAGATATATTTTGAAAAATATTTGAACATTTAGAGATTTTATAGGTTCACATTGAAGAAGGGATACAGAAATTGGGTAAGTGAGCTCTGTTGAGTAGTTGAGCTCTGTTGGGCACATGCCAAGGGGTCCTTATGATTGACTTTATAATTCAGGAACACAGCGACAACAAGGCATATTTTATACAATGAGGTATATTGCTGGTTGTATCAAAATCTGTCAAATCCTATCCAAATATTTCCAATTAATTTCTCATCATGACTGACTTCTGGGATAAACTTTCATAGGTCGTATCGACCCAATGGACAGATCACTAGCTTCATGTGAGATCTAGCTCTGCCATTTGCACCAGAGACTCTATAACAACTTTCTGATCTTATTTCATCTCAATTTCCTCATCTGAACATTGATAGTACTACCATTCAACAATAATACCTCACAATACTGTAATAATAGCATGAAATTTGTGTACTAAATCACATCGGCTATATGTGGTATTTGACTTAGTTACTTTCTTGTTGTTGAGACAAAATACCTGACACTCAAAGTTAAAGGAGGAAAGGTTTATTTTGGCTTACAGTTTGTAGAGGTTTCAGTTCATAGTTGGCTGACTTCAAGGCACAGTGGCAGGGCAGAGGGGCATCACAGAGGAGAAATAGTTCATGGTAGGCAGAAGGCAGCAAAGCAGAAGACAGCAAGCAGTGAAGCAGCAGCAGACTGCCTCTCCTTTTCATTCCTTCTGGTCTGTCTGCCCTTTGAGTGGTGCCACTCACACCCAGGGTGGACCTTCCCATTATCCACATCCAGAACTATTCCAGACCACATATCCTTAATCCCAGCATCACACACTTAATCTCAGCATCACACACCCTGTATCCAATCATTTCTGAAAAGCCTCACCTCTAACTGATGAGGTTTTGAGGACACATCTAGACACAAGCCATAATAGTGTTAGTTTGATGAGTCATACTGAAAGAGATCAAAATGTTTCCAGGTGAGTATAAAGAACCAACATTTTATAATAACATTTTTTAGATTTTTTTTTTTTGAGAGAATTGGGGATAGTCCCTTTGAATCCAAAGCAGAGATTGAGTCAATTGCAGGATGTAATTTGTAGGAAATAATCAAATTCTCCTTAGGATTTTTCTTTGGTGACTTGGACATGATCATACTTTTATTTTGAAGAAAATAAATTTTAATTATTGAAATATTCAGTACATTGAATCAATTTGAAATTGCTCAGAATATTTGTGTCTCCTATGGGCTGGGGATTTAGCTCAGTGATTAGAGTGCTTGCCTTGTAAGCACAAGGGCCTGAGTTCGATTCCTGACACCACAAAAAAAAAAAATTTGTGTCTCCTAAAAAAATAAAATTTGCGTGTGTGACTATCAGTTAAATATTATAAAACCACCCACAAAATATGTAAGGTTAATAAACTAATTTCATTTTAAGTCAGTATACGTCTTAGAGTTGACATGAACTGAACACAAGAGTTTTAGACATGTATGAGTCAGATTTTCATTGCTGTGACTAAAATACTTTATTAAAGGACTAAACCCAAAAGAAAAATTAGATCGAATAACTAAAACTGAGATTTAAGTATTTGCTTTTACGACTGTTAGACCAGAGATCTTTCAATTTTTCTGTTTCCATTCTTCCTATTACCACTGTCCTCCATCTAGCGTATTTCTTTAGGTTTATAGTCTTTTTGAAAATTTATGTAGCACTTTTTACTTTGTGAGGTGTGTTCATACTTCCTTGTTAGTTCATCTAGTTCCAAGGGTAATCTCCCAAAGTGAGATGGCCAGAATTGAGGTCTTTTGTCTTCTGGGCTTGTAGACCCAGCGAGTTTTGGATGGATTGGATGGGTGAGCCTTAAAATGGCAGTTTTTCTCCTACACATGTTACTTACAGCAGATCTTGACAGTGAAAATTAAGCATGGAAAATCCTAGGAGGGCTTTATATTCAGGCTTCCATATCCCAAAGTGTTTATTCAACTTTATTATAAAAAATATTGTTTATTTTCTGATTACTTCTGTGTCGTCAGAAGTAAACACATAATTTTTCATATAGGACACAGAAGAAATTGTCCCTAACTTCAAGTAGGTGATAATAGAGTGAACCAGGGGCCATGCCTACTCTACTGACCTTGTGCTACACTCATATTCAGGGGGTGTTACGGAAATTGTATTATTTTTCACCACATATGCTGACTTGTATCTTGTGGTTCCATACAATGTAGAAGGACTTTTTTTTTTTAACCAAAAGTATGTGATGTTTTTTAATGCACAAAGTTTTGCAGTTATGACATGTGTCATTCCAAGAACAGCCTTGAGAACTACTATTTGGTTCCCTATTATTTCTCTTTTCCTTGCATGTGTTATCTTGGTGGCATAAGTTGAGATGAAATCTCTATTAAACTAGACCAGAGGATAATAGCACAGAGCAGAGTTTTCTTATGAACCTGCAATTGCCATATAATGTGAGTAAAATGTGTATTTTGTTCTTTTAGGCCATCGAAGTTTTATGCTGTTTATTACTGCAGCATAACTTCACTGTCTTGACTGCGTGGTGTCTAATTCATATTTGTTGAATAAATTAATAAAGAATGAACCTGTATTTGGTGTCTGATGTTTTCAAATAACTTGCTATTCACTATATGAAGTTCAAAGCTGAATGCTGCATGTTTGCAAAAAAGACTATAATCAATAATTAATATGCATACTCAAAATATTTATAAATTATAAATGTTAGTTATAAAAAATAATTCTGTCTTGGGATCTGGGACATTTTCATTGAGCAGTTACTAGGCAACAAGGTTTACATAGGTCCACAATAAGAATGTGAAAATAGAGGTATTCATTTACTAATTCTTTAAATATTTACCAAGTACCTACTGTGAGACATGCATTTTGTTTAACATTTCCAATTATTCAAACATATAATATGTGAGTCTCAGTTGAGCAGTTATATTTTAATTTTCACTAGGGCCTGGCAGGTTGATTCTACCTTGGCATTTAGGAGGAAATTACATTTTAATCCCTTCCATTGTTTCCCTCCCACACAGAGGATAGAAGCCTACTGAGAAACATTTACACTTAAAGACAGTCTGATTATTAAAGCAAATTTGATAGGTTTTAATGTTAGCTGAGAGAGTCATTAAAGTTTATATGCCCATTGATAAGGGCCAGCCAATTTCCTCTCCAGAACAGAAGTTTATTAAATCAAGGAGTCAAGAAAAGTCAAGGCTGAGTAGAACCAGAGAACAGATTGTTGGTTATAAGATTTGTGGGAATGGAAGGCTCTGGTCGCAAATGGAACAAAAGTAGCAAAAGAATCAGCAAGAAGAAAATTGGTAATTTGGACCAATTAATACATTTAATACTTTCAACTTCCTAATCTGGATTCTGTTGAGCTGAACAGGAAAACAGAAATCAGTTTTCCATGGAAAAAACAGAAGCAAATAATGCTGGAAAATTAGGAAGGCAAAACGAACGACATTATTCTTTTGGAAATGTCCCTGGCATCTTCTGTTGAGAAGATGGTATAGCAGGTCCTCATGTATTGGCTTTCTCTTTGTCTAGGTCCATCTGAACAGACAGCTTTTGTTTCATGATTATCCCTCGATCTAGAGGTAACTCTTAACCTTGGTAGCATGACTAATGGTATCTTTGCCAGGGAATCTACCAGAGAAGATTATTAGTTACTTAAGTAATTACTGGAATAATCTGAGGAATATGTACTATAAGTGGGTAAAGAGAGTCATGGAGAAGTCATTTAAATTACATGTGTATTATCAGAGTCATTTTCTTAATTCCTTGTATTGGCCCCATATGAGGATATAATGACACCGTTTCCTGTAGTCAACCAGTTACAAATTTTGTACATCATTCTCTGCCTATTTCAAATTTTACCTCTTTCCAGATTCTTTTCCAATTCATTGGAAGCTAAATCCAGCAAACAATTATAAAATTTCAACTGTAATTGTTATTATGCTTTCCTTTCACAATTGTGTAGAAAGTTAAATGAGGGCAATCCTGTCTTCTCACTTGTTTCTGCGTGCCCTTCAGAGATCAGCATATTTCTGTGAACGTGATATATGCTTTGCTCCATTATTCCTAATAATTGCCTTTAATTTCTTGTTTGCTATAGAAAATTACCCTTTAAGGCTATGAGAAACATAGTTCTTCATTAAAGATATATTTCTTGCACAAAAATTGAAGATTTATCCTGATGATCAGATTTTAATTTGAAAAGATACTGGAAACCAATCTTTTCAAATTCCAGTAATATTTACTATCAAAGAAGTCTTTATATGTATTTAGGATTGTAGTAAGCATTCTACTTTCAGAAACAAAATTCTCATCGGCCTCTAGAAAATTTTGATATGCCTTTAGAATGACTTTAGTCAGTTTACTAATGTGTTTGTTTATTTGTTTGTTTGTTTCTTGGAATCTCTGTTCTTGTAATCAAACCATCAACCCTTTAGGCTTTTTCCATTAAAATTTAAGGAACACTCAAAGAGATGTGTTGAAGTGTCAACTTTTCCTGACATTTGCTATGGTTGTAATTTTGCTTATCTCTGTAACCACAACAATGGCATTGAAGGACAACACTCATTTAAATACCATAAACTGAAAATAATGTGGTTAAGAGCCATGTTTGATGCTCATATGTGGTTTCTTGGCATCTTTGTACAGACCCATCTGTTAAATGGCAGGGTGCCTAAAGATAAGATAGCATGCCAGTTTTGAGGACAGTGATGCTAATTAAGAGTGGTTCTCAGAGGGCAAGCTCCCTAGTGTTACAAATGCTATGGCTTTGTTGAATCTTGTTTTGCTTCTGGGTTACCCCTCTCTGTCTATAAACCTTCTTAATCCATTTTCTTTGCTTTCCTTTCTCCTCTCCTTTCTCTGTCCCTGTCTGTCTGTTTTGCTGTCTGTCTCTGTCTGTCTCTCTGCCTCTCTTCCTCTCTCTCTTTTTCTTCTTTCTATAAAAAGGGACTGCTTGGACACAGACTATAAATACATAATTAAGGGGCATATTGATTAGTTAGGATTAAGAGATACTAAGAGCAATGAACATTGATCAGACTGATTCTGAAAGAAAGTTACCAATGAAATCACATAAATTTAGAAAGATGATAAAGTCATTTTGCTTTAGATTGTATCTTTTCTTTTTCTTTCTTATCTTGGGATGCTTGCTGCAGAAGCAGTACTCAGACATATGTAAATGGAGCAAACATAGAGAACAGTGAATAATCAGTAATTTAAATCCTTATAGACAGAATTGATCAGTTGAAAATGTAACCCATCAGGGACTAGGTTCCTATAACATAGGTCAGAAGGTTGGAAGAAATTGAATGAGGTGTCACTGAACTGAGGAAAGATAATCATAAATGGTGCTGTAGATACTGAAGACTAAAGAGCACTAAAATTAATTGTTTATGCTAATGAGTTTTAAAAATTCAATTTAAATCAATGTAGATTTATAAAGCACTTATTTAGGCTGGATGTCAGTCACTGGGATCACTGAGGAAGAGATCAGAATAAACCCAAATGTGACCCTTAAGGGACATATGAAATGGTGAGATGAGTTTAAAAAAGAAGGTCGTTGCTTTTGGTGCTGGGTGGAATGATGTACATGCTAAATAAATGGAAAAACAACATGTTCTGAAAACATGAAGAGAAAAATCTTTATGATTGTTTCACTATGAAAGAATTTAAGAAAGAGATTGCAAATAAGGTAGGTCTTTAGGGAAGCAGTATATTCTAACAAGCAAAGAGTAAATGGGGGCGTTACGGTTTGTGTCTAGATGTCCCCCCAAAGCCTCATGTAGTAAGAAGTGGCTGGATCAGATATGGCTGGATCTAGAGTGTGTGATGCTGGGATCAAGGGCATGTGATTACTAAATCAATCCACTGATTGGTTTGGCACCACCCTAATCCTAGCAGCCTAGGTAAGATATAACGGATAGAAAGAGGCTTGCCTAACCCTTGCCTGCATCCCCTGCTTACCTTGCTGCCTTTTACCTGTCTGCCACGCCACCCTGCCTCCGACCCAGCCGATCATCTACTGAAACCTCTACAAACTGTGAGCCAAATAAACATTTCTTCCCCAACTTTGGATGTCGGGTATTTTGTCTCAGCAATGACAGAAAAGTAACTAAGATGGGGGTATGAAGATACTAATTTGAAGGATCTCTATGAGCAAAGAAATGGATGTAGAAGTTTGCTTTATGGTATGGGTCATCTTAAAATCTTAGTGTTTTCCTGCAACAGAAAACTAAAGGCAGCAGTGATACATCACAGGCTGTATGTGAGTAGTAGAGGACCAGAGAGCTTATTTTAGAAAGTTAACTTTGCAGGATGTAGGAGTGATTGACTGTAATCCCAGCACTCTGGTTGACTTTGATAAGAAGATTGCAAATTTAAGCCCAGCCTGGAAAACTCAGTGACTTTACAAAGGCCCTGGGTCTGATCTCTAGTATTGAGGAAAAAAATGTTTGTCAGCTGCAGGAAAAATGTTTTGGGCAGGAGAGAACCTGAGTTAAGGGGTTCAAGTTAGGAGCCTATTGGAAGTGAAAGTTACTGTGATAGAATCCCTCTTTTGTACTAGTTATCATCTAAAAGGTGTATATTTTTAAAACCACTCACTTAATTTTTTAAGGGCAGAATATCTAGAAAGGGAAAAGAAATATGAAGTAAAGATGCTAGTTAGTTACCTAAATAGATCTTATTTGAAGATCAGGAGTTGTAAGCATAATATTTAACTTTACATACCCATGAAATGAGAAAAAGAGAGATGTTTTACATTAAATATAAATCATGATGTTATAAAAATCAACATATGCAGTTGTATTTGTTAATGTAACAAACACTGTATGTGTTTATATTTTTCTTTGCAGTGAATCGGACGTAACATATTTGAGTATGCTGGAATTTCTTCTATCTTGCTTTGCAGAAAAAATTACAAAGGTTATGGAAGAGGAGATATAGAAAAATAGGCAAAATAATTTATGAAAAAATTCCAACCAGTATAAATAAGGAAAAGAACGTAAGAGCAGGTATCAGTGGTTATTAATATCTGATAGTCAGGGTTGAAAAAAGCCCTTTAAAATTCCACCCTGGGCCAATTTGGAAACTTAGTGAGTCCCTGTCTCAAAATAAAAATAATAAAAAGTCCTGAGGATATAGATTAGTGCAAAGGCGTGGATTCAATCCCTAGTATCATAAAAAAAAAATTCCATTTATTTTTCACCGAATTCTAGAATAAAACTTGCCAGTGACATTACCCTGTCAAATGTGACTGTACTGTTTGAGAGAGCTGAAGTTCCCCAACAGAGACTAAAATGGAGGGATTAGATAATAGGTATGCTTGTTTTAACAATGTGTACTTCTGCGAAAATTCAAGCTCTTCTAGTATTGTTAATAGCTTCATGAAATCCCACCATAGCCTTCTTCCCACGGGCTATGCTCCTCTTTGTTTCCCCTGTTTTCATCCCTAATAAGTCAAGTGTATTAGAATTTGATGCATGGTGGAGGTGTGTCCATGGAGAACCCTATTTGGAATCAGCCTATTTGATTTACAAGAAGGAAGAATTGCATTATGCAAATGTTCTGTTAAAATTACACTAAAATTGAATTTAAATTATACCATTCCACATGGAATTAGGCATTCAAATGAGAATAGATCTAAAATGCACTGGGCATTGAAAGCTCTTTGTGACTCAGGCTTTTCAGCCAGAAGAAAGGTAATGGGCTGCAAGATCATTCAGGAAGAGAAACAAAAGTACACGAAAAAGAGCCTAATATGAAATGAGTAGCCAAAAAACTGTTATTAGATGATGTAACATTTTAAAGCATATTTTTCCTCTCCATATGTAGGTAACAATTACCTTATTACATATTTAAATCACAGTCAACTTAGTGCATTATTGTAATTCCTTTTGCACCTCAGGAGAATATGTCAGAAAATATTTTAAGTATAGTAATGCGGAAACTATAGTCTTTCTACTATATTCATTAGTCCCATTTTACTGGTCACCTAAAAGGGACAAATATCTTATTTGCCCAAAGACAATTATGGTCAAATTGTGATGAATTTCTGTCACTCAAATTGAAGAATATGAAAAGCTGTAATACTCTTTAAATTTCACCATTTTTAAAATCATTGAAATTGTGTTGTGATGGTTTAGATCTAAAATGTCCTGCTAAAGTCTCATCTGTTCAGTGATAGAGTTTTTGGAAGATGGTTGGATCCCATGCAAAACTCATCAGTGGCTTAATCCATCAATAAGTTCATATTTGAAAGTGCTGTTAGGAGATAGGGCCTGGTTGGAGAAGATGGGTCACTGGGGGCATGACCCTGGAGAAGGGTGTGTTCTTACTCTTGGCTCCTCCCTTCTCTCACTCTGCTTCCTTGCTGCAATAGAGTGAGCAGTCTTCCCTTCCCCTCTACCATTCACTTCCACCATGCTATTTCTACTTTGGAGCCAGCTGACCAATCATTCATGAACTGCACTCTCTGAAACCATAAGCCAAAATAACTCTCTGCTCCTTTAAGTTATGGATGTTGGGTAGTTTGTACCAGTGACAGGAAAGTGATTAATGTATGTATCAATATTTTTTTTTGATAATTTCTTTTCTTTTTTTTTTGGTGCTGGGGATCGAACTCACGGCCTTGCTCTTGCAAGGCAAGCACTCCAACCACTGAGCTAAATCCCCAGCCCTCAATATTTTAAATTCTGTAAATTTGATTAAAACTTTTTTCAGTTAGATATAAATGTCATGTTTTCTCTAGAAAAAGAGATTGAGTCTCTGGGGACATAATCCACTTTCTAGGAATATGTCTGGATCTGCCTTTAAGAGCAACCCACTTAACGAAGTCCTTCCTGATATAATAGGATAGGAGCAGGACCTGCTATCCCCTCTAATTCTTTGTAGCTAGAAGTGATTCTTTACTCTCCATTGCTCAGGGATTTTATCAGCTACTATTGAGGTGAACATGCATGTATGGAAATCTCAACATGGGAAAATGGTAGAGGAATATTTGACATTACACCCCTCTTTCAAATGGGTTTGTAATGCTTAAATCAAGGCACACACTGAGATTTAAAGGAATATCTTAAGGTCTATATGAGCTAACAAACTAATTTCTTCTAATGTAATAAGGTTTTGTCAGATTTCTTAGTTCTTTTTATAGAGTTAGACCTCTGTACTCTTATAAATCTTGTACCTCGATAACATTTATTTTCTGCTTCCACACCATGGGAATTATGCAAATAATTGTTACATTGTTAATATTCAATGTCATTCCTAAATAGAAAGGAAATTGCTTTAGTTCCAGGTGTGGTTAATTCATATACAGTTATTAAGAGTATTCTGTGTGGCAGACCTTGTGCCAGGAACTACCCTTATAAGAATGAAGCACCTCCCCTC
>PVJO010034265.1:0-11153 GCA_004026905.1 Hystrix cristata | reverse complement strand
AGAAGAAATTAAGCAATTTATACAGTTAAATGATAATGACAGTACAACATACCAGAACCTATGGGATACAATGAAAGCAGTGCTACGGGGGAAGTTTATCACATTGAACTCCTACATCAAGAAGACAGAAAGAGCTCAAATAAACAACTCAATGTTGAACCTTAAGCACTAGAAAAAGAAGAACCAATCAAACCCAAAGCTCATACAAGAGAGGAAATTATTAAAATCAGAGCTGGAATCAATGCAATAGAAACCAAGAAAACAATACGAAGAATCAGTGAATCAAAGAGTTCGTTCTTTGAAAGACCTAAACAAAATAGACAAACCTCTAGCCAACCTGATTAAAAAAAAGGAAAGAAAAGACCCAAATTCATGCAATAAAAAGTGAAAGGGGTGAAGTCACAACTGACTTGTCAGAAATCAAAAAGATCAACACCTACTTCAAGAACTTATACTCAAACAAGATGGAAAACATAGAAGAAATGGACAGATTCTTAGAAACATATGAATTACCAAAACTAAACCAAGAAGAGATAAAAACACTTAATAAACCAATTATCAGCCATCAAAATTGAAGAGGTAATTAAAAATCTACCAAAAAAGAAAAGCCCAGGTCCTGACGGCTTCACAGCCAAATTTTACAAGAAATTCAAAGATGATCTAATACACTATTCCTCAAACTCTTCAATGAAATTGAAAAGGAACCAGTACTTCCAAAATCATTTCTGGAAGCAAGCATCACCCAGATACTAAAACCAGAAAAGGGTCCAACTGAAAAAGGGAGCTACAGACCAATTTCCCTAATGAACATAGATGCAAAAATTCTCAACAAGATACTGGCCAACAGAATACAATGAATTATCAAGAAGATTGTATACTTCGACCAAGTAGGATTCATCCCAGGGATGCAGGGATGGTTCAACATATGTAAGTCAATGTATGTAACACACCATATCAACAAAGTCAATAACAAAAATCACATGATCATCTCAATAGATGCAGAAAAAGCATTTGGCAAAATTCAACACCCATTTATGATTAAAAAAAAACCTACAGAAATTAGGAATAGAGGGTGTATATCTAAATCTGATAAAAGCCATATATGACAAACCAACAGCCAACATCACACTAAATGGCCAGAAACTCGAAGCTTTCACACTAAAATCTGGAACAAGACGAGGTTGCCCACTATCACCACTATTATTCAACATGGTTCTGGAAACATTAGCCAGAGCAATTAGACAAGAGAAAGAAATAAAAGGAATAAAGATAGGAGAGGAAGAAGTTAAATGATCATTATTTGTGGATGACATGATACTCTACATAGAAGACCCAAAAAACTCTACCAAAAAACTTCTAGATTTAATAACTAAATTCAGTTGCGTTGCTGGATACAAAGTCAACACTCAAAAGTCAATAGCATTCTTATACACAAACAATAAACCCACTGAAAAAGAAATAACAGACAATATACCTTTCACAATTGCACACACACACAAAAAAAATACTAGGGAATCTATCTAACAAAAGAAGTAAAAGAACTTTACATCGAAAACTACAGCACTCTAAAAAAGGAAATAGAAAGGGATATCAGAAAATGGAAAGATATCCCGTGTTCCTGGGTAGGAAGAACCAACATAATGAAAATGGCTATACTTCCTAAATTACTATACAGATTTAATGCAATTCCAATTAAGATACCACCAACGTACTTCAAAGAATTAGACAGGAAAATCATGAGCTTCATCTGGAACCAGAAGAGACCAAGAATAGCAAAAACCATCCAAAGCAATAGGGGAAAGGCAGGGGGCATCACAGTTCCTGACCTAAAACTATACTACAAAGCTACAGTGACATAAACAGCATGGTACTGGCAAAAAGACAGACCAGAGGATCAATGGAATAGATTGCAGGATACAGAAAGAACTCCAAACATACTTAAATACCTCATCTTCAACAAAGGAGCCAAACGCTCTCACTTGAAGAAAGATAGCCTCCTTGACAAATGGTGCTGGGAAAAATTGGCTTGCCACATGCAGAAAACTAAAACTAGATCTAAGTCTCTCACCATGTACTAAACTAAAGTCAAAGTGGATCAAAGATCCACTAAACAGAAACACTAAATCTACTGGAGAATAAAATAGGAAGAACCCTCGAAGACATAGGGGTAGGGAAAAAAATTTATGAACATAACCTAAACTGCACAGGAAACAATACAAAGAATCAGTGCTTGGGACCACATGCTATTAAAAAGCTTTTGCACAGCAAAAGAAATCATGAATAGAGCAGGATGAAAACCCACACACTGGGAAAAAAATTTTTACTAGCGATCCATCAGACAAAGGTCTAACATCTAGAATATACAAAGAACTTAAAAAAAATTAAACCTCCCAAATTCAAAGACCCAATCCAAAAATGGGCATCTGAAATGAATAAACATTTCTCAGATGAAGAAATTAAAAAGGCAAATAAATATTTGAAAAAGTGTTCAACATCACGAATCATTCAAGAGATGCAAATCAAAACAACATTAAGATTCCATCTCACTCCAGAAAGAACTGCGTTTATGAAAAAATCAACCAATAACAAATGCTGGTGGAGTTATGGGGAAAAAGGAACCCTCCTCCATCGTTGGTGGGAACGTAGACTGGTCCAGCCACTATGGAAATCAATATGGAGATTCCTCAAACAATAGAACTAGAGGTTCCATTTGATCCAGCTATCTCCCTACTGGGGATCTTCCCAGAAGAACTGGAATCCTCATACCACAGGAATGTATGCACAACCATGTTCATAGCAACACAATTTGTAATAGCTAAGTCTTGGAAACAGCCTAAATGCCCAACAACCAATGAATGGCTAAAAAAAAATGTGGTTTTTCTATTTGATTGAGTACCACACTGCCATAAAAAAGTATAAACCAGAGTCATTTGTATGTAAATGGATGTTCCTTGAGAACATATTATTAAGTGAAATAAATCGGACACTCATGAGTACACATCGAATTGTTTCTCTGATATGAGAAACCATGGATGTAAAAAAGGACGAAGAGGTGTAATAGATATAATCTAAAAGGAAGATAATAGTCAAAGGAGAGGAGCATTGGATGGAGGGGGGGAAGAAGCGAGCAGGGAAAAGAGGGATAGAAAAAAGAAAGGGAATTCATGGAGAAATGTGAATGAACCTGCTGTAAATAGGGCTGTAGGGAATGGGGGGCGGGGTTTGCCTATTTTGTTTAGGTCTTTCAAAGAACGAACTCTTTTTGATTCATTTTAGAGTGTTGTTTTGATTTGTACCTGTACAAGATGCATCATGTACAGGTACAAAATAAATGTGATGAATGTAACCATTATATGTACATTGTACCAATACATATTCTTGGTTAAAAAATAACAAAATAAATATAAATAAAATAAAATAAAATAACCATGCTCTGGCTTTTCCTCCACTAACAGGACTGATAACGGAGGGCCTCACAGTGCCAAGGGGTGCCTTAAAAAGTGGCAATGAGATGTGCAGAAAGAAAAAATCCATTCTGTTTTCCCCAATTCCTTATCTCCTTTAGTCCTAAATAGCCCAAACAAACAAACAAACAAACATGAAAGTGAAGCTGTGATTTAGCATAGCCAAATCTTTTTCACCATTTCCATCTTTCTCCACTTTGTACCTTAGCGAGAAATAAATCAGTTATAAACCCCAGTCTCTCTTAACTGGGTAACAGGCCCAGCGGTAGAGCGCCAGGATGCGCATAGCCATGTGGTCCTTCTTGGTAATAAAGCTGTTAGGGCTGACACCCAGGATCCACAGTCTCCTCCTTCCTCCTGCTTGACCAGGGTGAGAGGATTATGCAGATGAGGCAGAACATGGTGTCTGCCTAGGAAAACTTGCCCTGTGTGCTTGGCACACACTGAATTCATTTCTGTACCACTGGACGCCCACCGCTCAGAACTGTGTCCAGGGGATAAACACCTTAACAGAGCTGTTCGCGGCTCCACTGAATGGTTCTGGCAGGCACATCCTTCTGAGCGGCGGGCGACAGCTTCCTCTCCACTTCATTCTTCCATTTGTCCTGACTGAGGTCTCTCTCTAGCGTTCTGTCTTTCTCTTCCTGTTTTTCCTCACTCCTTCATGAGGACTGTCTATGTCTCTCCATTTTTCACTTCTGAGCACTCCAAGTTTTGCCCTTATTGTACAAAAATGTTAAGATAATTTCTTTCCTTATAACAAGAAATAATTTTTCTCTAGCCTCACTGGCTCAGCAGCTGCAGAGAAGAAAGATACTGAGAATCTAGTGCAAGTTTGCCCTTCGATCTCCATAGACTACTGTGTACCACAAAAGTTCAGAGCTGTAGCTTTTATAGTTCAGGCTGTAGTTCTGAGTTCAAGTTTTCTGAGTATAATGGAAGAAAAATCTCTGTAGTAATTTGAGCAGAAAGATTCAAAGAGTCATTTAAGTGTAGTTTGTCAAATTGTTAACAGAGATTCTTTCCAGGCTCTTGTCCTGAATAAAGAACTAGACAAGTGCAAAGGTCATGAGCTTTGCTTTTGTTGTTATAGGTAGGAGAAGTTTGCTCTGCAGAGTAAGAGCAGGGCCCACAAGGTTAACGACCGATGCCTTTTGGACCCCCATGTCTTCGGGCTGACGTCAGACCTAAGCTGCCCTATCAAAAAGCTGCTTGATTTTGCACCAAAAGAACTGAAAACAGCACTTTCTGATTGGTCCCGTGTGCAGCGTTTCGGAAAGGTTTTTCTGCAAGTGCATCCTGGATCTCCGTGATTGACAGGTCACTCCTGCTTGCCCTGCGGGTTGGCCACGTCTAATCTCCCGCCTTAAAACCACAACCTAAAGTGTGTGAATAGCAGTCAGAAGTGGGAAGAGCTTGGGACTTTTAGGAGACAGAAAAACAAACTACGGTGCGAATATACATGTCCATCCTAGACAAGATTGGGACTTGAATTAAGGTGCTGTGTTTATTTTGCCAAATAATGTTGTACTGATTTCTCTTTCTTTAATTTCAAAAAGTTAAATGTTTCATGAATAAATCTGCCTTTTTCTTACCTTTTCTTTTCTTTGAGAAACAAACAAACAAACAAAAAAAGCCGCCGTAGTGAGTTTTGAATTCATCCTTCTCTACTGTTGTTTCTTCAGACACCTTACTGTCGCAGGGTTTTCTCTAAATTCATCCAGGTGAGAGCTCTACAGAGTACTTGTGTTTCCAATAATTTCTTCAGCAACTCTCAGAGGTGGTAGAGAGGTATACAAACTAAATCCTTCTCTGAAAACTGGAACTTCAACAGTTGAAAGGAGGTTCTCAAGTATCCACCAAAGAAAAATCAGGCTTTGCATTCACGCTACTCAATCTAAATTTGTACTTAATCCTTATTTTACTTTAGCATTAACCATCTCAAATCTCCCTGGTAGCAAACTCTTATAGAAAATGCAGAGACCTTTAGGGATCTCTTGGTAGTGCTTTTACCCATATAAGTTACTCAGTGATAATTCAGTCAATTCATTTTTTTCTAACAGTAAATAAATGTCTATGAAGGCATAAATCTGTATTTTCAGTCAGAATGTTATCTTTAACAGGTCTATAAATAAGAATATATCTAGGATTCATTCACATAGAATAATGATTTTATTCCAAGTCTTTCAAGAAAAAAAAAGCTAAATTTTATATCGAGAGAAATGTTGAAGTAAAAATGTTTGAGTTGTTGGTAATCATAAAGCTGTAGTAATCTCTTGTATTATTGAGGAGTTTCAGTAATTTCTAACTTTTCATTTTGAAGACTCTCCATTTCAGATGAAGACTCTCCTACATTTTAAGCCATGTTCCAAAATCAAACTAATCATAGAATCTAAATCAAACTATGTCCATACTACAAATTTATTATGTTTAATAGAGAAAATTATATTTTTTCTAGGTTAAAACTTCTTTGAATCCTGGCAGAGTGGTACACACCTGTAACCTCATTGCTCTGGGAAGCTGAACCAGAAAGAAACACAAGATTTAAGCGTAGCCCGGAAAATTAGTAGGGACTTTATCAAAATAGGAAATTAAAAGGGGACAAAAGTTTGAGACATAGCTCAGTGTAAAGGCCCTGCATTCAATCCCAAGTAATGCAAAAAAAGAAAGCAAAACAAAAACCTGATAATGGTAATTTCATTTGATTTCTATTCAAGCTACACTTATATTGACAGACTATAAAGTTCACTGAAGTTCATTCATAGGAAACCCTATTAATAGGTCCAAGTTAAGATTTTATATTAGGTGATAAAAATTACCCAATAAAAGATACTTCAGTGTGTATGAAACGTCCCCAGATTATATGCCCCTCACTGTAATCATTGTTTCCTTTTTATGGCAAGAACAATACTCTCTATGCTGAATATTTCTTAAATCTTAGAACTAGCAGGATTCAATCTGCCTTCTTCTTTTGTTTTGTTTCATATTCAACTACTGTTTGACGTTGTTGTCATTAACTGCACTAATCTTTCCAAGTAACGAGTCATGTATCTATTTTCATGTTTCATCTTTCTGTATGTTCTGCAGATATTTTAAATCCAATATATGCAGAAGAACATTTTATTTCCTTCCTATTGCATTGTTTTGTTGTTATTTTAAAAGCTTGGTATGGACATTATCATGTACTCATTTTAAGGAAAGGAAATTATGGTACTAACTTTAGATTTTCTTTTCTAAACTTTCACTTTTATTGAATCAACCAGATATGCTGAAGTTTCCTAAATTCCTGCCTCTCCCTTCCACTTCTGCTATTAATATCCCAGTTCTGGCTGTCATAATCCCTCTTTAGATTAGCTTGGGATTCATGCTTTTTCCCTGAGAGTAGGTTTTTTTTTCCGTCCTACCAAATTGGATATCCCCATATCTTCTTACACGATAAGAAGAAACTCTGTGTATTAACTCTATGATTAAAACATTTTACTGGCTTTCTAAAAAATGAACCCTTTTCTAATATCGTCTCAAGTGAGTAATGCCACCCAGTGTCTTACCTATTTGTTATAATCTTATTTTTCAGAAATATGAAAATTTTCTTCATTACTCTCATGTATTGAACTTATTAATATTGTTGTTATCTTTTATTTTAAAATTATTTAATATTTCTTATCTCCTCTGCTTAATGTACTTTATTTCCTATGATTTGCTGGTAATTCCTTATTATTCCTTCAGAACCAAGTCAAAAATTCACATCAGTGAAATATTTTCTAAGTTCTCAAAGGAGTTTTGTTCGTGTCGCTGAATAGAGTTACAATGCATTATAAGATATTCCATTAATACTGTGCTTCTAACCTTGACCAAACTCCAACACAAGGTAGATCAGCTCCTAAAAAATGTTTGGTGAATACAAATAAATATTCTGAACACTAGTGTTTTAGAAGTTTTCTTTAAGATGGACTTGTTAACTTCTGTAGGAATCAAAATCACCTTACAGCTGGGGAGAAATTTTAATGGAGGAACAGTGTCCGAAAAGATGTTAACTATCAATCACGTTACTTGTCCCTGAGACACAAAGTCCATCACCTGCAGCTTAAAGGAGGCTGGATTTGCTTAGACTTGTGGTTTTCAGAAGCTTGAACAGGAAGCTGGCTAACTCCAAGGTGAAATGGCACAGCAGAGGGACTGCTGATGTAACAGTGGCCAAGAAGCAGAGAGGAAGGGGAGAAGGGGAGACCCCTGGAGGGAGACGTCTGCAGACAGGTCACCAGTGACCCCTCCTCAGGAGGCCTTTCCTCCTAATGGCACGCCCAGCTGCTTAGCTAAGTAGCAGACCAATCCATCGATTAGTACAGCACCCCCACAGTGCGAGCCCTGTCCACATGTCAAGGCTTGCGGGAGACACCTAGACCAAAACCATAACACGTCTGTTATCTGTCCAGCAAATAACCTCTTAAATATTATGCAATCAAGTATAGATTCTTCTTTGTGCTTGTATATCTATCCATTTGATAAGGCAAATATTTGTTTTAATGTGAAATATTAATTTAAATCTATAGAAATTCTTATATTTGTATAAAGAGTAAAGTCAGATGATTAGAAATGGTCCAGTTTATTTATTTTATATTGAATAGCAGTATGTGCATCTAAAAATGTTATTTTCCAAAAATTGGATTTTTTTATGCATATCATTTTGCTGAAAAGAGAAAATTTAAATGAATCACAGATTCTGACTCGGTAAGAAAAAGATCTAGTGTTCCAAAAAAGGAAATAAACTTGCAAGTTATTTACTTCAAATTCGTTTTTCTTGATTTCTGTGCAGTATAAATGCTCACATTGATTACTATAAAATATATATAGATTATGTAAAGATCCATGTAGATTTGATTTTGACATCAGTATACAGCCCATTATTTTGTTCTTTAATTTTTAAAAAATTGTTATGCCCTTTTAGAAGTCTTTTTTATGAGAGAACTACACAATTGCAATGGCATTGTATACCAAAACCAAAGCCAAAAATCTGCATCATTCTGAAATATTATTCTTTTGTTTTTGCTAATCACAGTAGTTTAAGGATGGGTGTATAGTTAGATATTACAAAAGATATAAAATTCAAACCAAAGCCTCTAATGAAGTGAAAATGCACAACTATTTTTGAAAGTGAAGATCATCTTGAAAGAGCAGTCTTTATTCCATAACTTGCAATAAAAATTCATAAAATTGTAATATAGATATATTTCCTTTTTTCCTTCTTTTTCTTCCTTCCATCCTTCCTTCCTTCCTTTTTTTTTTTTTCATTTTCTTTTTTTTTCATTGCTGGGAATTGAATTGATTCTAGAGCCCTGTGCATTCTTGGCAAGTGCTCTACCGCTGAGCTACATCCCAGACATTTTTTGAAATTTTATTTTGCAGCTACTTTGTCCAGGCTTCCCTGGAACTTGTGATCCTCCTGTGTCTGCATCATAAGTGTTTGGGTTCATAGGCCTGTGCCACCATCCCAAGCATACATTTTCTTTTACAAAGGAACATATCAAAATTACATACTTACT
Source organism: Hystrix cristata (assembly GCA_004026905.1). Lineage (NCBI taxonomy): Eukaryota > Metazoa > Chordata > Mammalia > Rodentia > Hystricidae > Hystrix > Hystrix cristata. The sequence goes on along the minus strand of PVJO010034265.1, from coordinate 2,149 downwards.
ACCTGTTTTAGTTACTTTTCTCATTGTTTTTTTTTGTTGTTGTTGTTGGTTTTTTTTTTGTTTGTTTGTTTGTTTTTGTGGTGCCAGGGATCGAACTCAGGCCCTTGTGCTTGCAAGGCAAGCACTCTAATCACTGAGCTAAATCCCCAGCCCACTTTTCTCATTGTTGAGACAAAATATTCAACACCTGAGATTAAAAGAGGAAAAGTTTATTTAGCTCATAGTTTTTAGAGGTTTCAGTTCATATTTGGCTGGCTCACTGGCAGGGGAGTCATGGCAGAGGGGTATTGCAGAGGAGAAACTGTTTACAGAAAGCAGAATGCAGCAAAAGCAAGCAAGAGAATTTAGCAGCTCCTCTCAGCCCCTTTTATATTCTATCCAGGCTCGCAGGATCAGGCCAGTGCCAAACCAACCAGTGGACTGATTTAGCAATCGCTCACCCTTAATCCCCGCACGCTTAATCCTGACATTGCTCCATGAATCAATCACACACTCTAGATTCAGCCACCTCTGTAAATGCCCCACCTATGACTGCATGAGGCTTTGGGGGGACATCTAGACACAAGCTATAACATTTGTCCCCTGACCCCCCAAAACTCATGCACATCTCTTTATGCAACAGGCATTTAGTCTATCTCTAAGAGTTGCCATATCATCAGTTTCAGCATTACTGAAAAGTCCAAGTCTAAAGTCTCCTCTGAAATTTAAGGCAAGGTCTTAGCTGAGAGCTCTTCTTAAAAGAAAGTTAAATACTTCCAACATTCAATGGCACAAAATAGATATTTTCAAACCGGAGATGGTGGCACATACCTGTAATCCCAGCACTCAGAAGGCTGAATCAGGAGGATTGCCACAAGTTTGAAGGAAGCCTGGACACATGAGGAGTTCAAGGTCAGCCTGAACTATATACAAGACCCTGTCTCAACCCCCTCCACCCAAAATAGATATTTCCATTCTAAAAGGTATAAAGAGGGGAATAGAAAGGAATGGGAATCAAGCAAGTCCAAAATCCAGCCGGGCAAACATTAAGTCTTATAGTTCCATGTGCAGCATCTAAGGCAAGACATGAACCCCAAAGGGCTTGGGTGGCTCTACCCCAATGGCACTGCTGGTGGTTGTAGCCCTCATGGCTTCTCTCCTGGGCCAGCTCTGCTCCCTACTTGCAGTTTTCCTCAGACAATCCACACTTTTGCTTTTTTTAATTTTCTGTGATCTTTACTATACCTTCAGCTTCACGCTCAGAGCTTCGCACACCGCCCTCTCAGGGACACACTGCCAGACCTCCCAGGCCTTCTTCTGAGATCTGAGTGGAAGCTTCCTGACCCCACAGTTCCTGCATTCTGAGTGCACTTAAAACCAGGGCCACGTGGATGACACCAGGGTCAGCCTCCTGCTGGAGCGGAAGCCAGGCTTCCTTCTCTCTCGGCTGTAGAGGTTGAGTGCCTGGATTGCTGGGCACTCTGAAGCAAATCCTGAGGAACAACTTCCCCAGGCCACCGCCATTCTGGAACATGGCGCTCTGGGGTTTTCCTCTCAAAGCAAAATCTTTCACCTTTGCAATTATGAGGACGTACAGGACGGAGCCCTGCTGTTCTTGCAGTGTTCCGAGGCTATCTTTTCTGTTGTCTTTTTTTTTAATTACTTGGCTTTTTCTTGCTAGTCTTCTTAGTGACCAATTTTAGTTCTGTTCTATCTTTGCAGACTGCACCTTTACCGGACCTTCCTTTCTGGCCAGACTCTCAGCAGTTTGAATCACTCTACTGGTCTTTTTGCTCTTGATTATCAACATAAACCTGGCTAAAAGCCCCCAACAGCACCCAGGCGCCACTTCAACATTAGACTGTCTCAAAATTTCTTCTGCAGGATTAATTAGTCTGTTGCCCTTAATCTCGGCCTCAGGCAAAGTCTTTGGACATGAATAAAATGCAGACAAACTTTCTGCCAGTCCATAACACACATGGTCTGGAGTCCAACAGCCAATGCGGTCCTTCTTTCCAGCAGAAACCTCCCAAGCCTGGTCTGTACCAGCAACTTTTCTATCACCATTCTGGTCTTCTGACCTCTGACCAGAATCTCCCATCAAGTACAGACTAAGGTTTTCCAGGGCAGTTACTCAATCAGCATCTCCGAACCCTTCCTAACTTTTGCC
>PVJO010034264.1:0-11154 GCA_004026905.1 Hystrix cristata | reverse complement strand
CCCTTTCCTCTCCAGGACTCCAGGGCAATGAGCTCTCCCCACAGCACTCTCTGGAAACTCAGGCTTAGTGGGCTCTGACCGCATGCACAAGTGGAAGTGCTGTTTCTTATTTCGAACTAGCACTAGCGAGGTGAATGTCGTGATATTGCTGTTCTTAGGTACTTCGATAAAAAGCTGGGTTCAAATTGCTAACTCGGAAAGGTAATAAATAGAAATGAAGACCCAAATAATGACTACATCATTTCCCTGCACAACTTTCAGCCTGAAATAAGGAAATTCAATCACTAAGTGGGTAGTTTCTTGCCACCTCCTGGCGACACCCCGCCGGCCCGGACTCCAGACAGAAAGACCATTTTTGCCCAGTGCTCTTAGTCCGACTCAGGATGTCCCGCCCTGCCCTCGTAGACATACTTGTGCTGCCGGGTCGCAGAACAAGAGTATAAAGCGGTTCGCAGCCGAGCCCCCGAGGCCCTGTGCCGCATTTCGGAGTGAGTTTTCTGAGGGTCTGCTGTGCGTCCTGGAAACCCGTTTCGGGGTGCCATTCTTTAAATTGCTCTTGGGTGTGCCCAGAGACTGGTCTGGGATGTCTGATGTCAGCGTGATGCTTAAGGCAGCGACATCTGTACTCAGGGGCTCTGGGCAGAGGCCTCGTGTCCCCGCCGCATTCAGCGACACTGGGATGAGGTGGCTGGCTACGGTAAGCAGGACGAGGGGCAGGCCTGTCAGTGTCTCAGTGTAGCGACGCCTGGAATGTGGACAGCAGGACAGCAGGGGCACCAGAACGTCAAGGTCAGCAACAAAAACCTTTTTACCAACTGATGATGGACCAAACTGTGTGCCACCCACAATTCCTAGTCTGAAGCTCAACCCTCAGTGCGATCATACTTGTGGATAGCACCGTTGGGGGCAGGTAAGGTTAAGCGGGGTCCTAAGGGTGGGACCGTGACTTGATAGGATCACTGTCCTCTGAGGACAAAACACCGGAGACCCGGCTGTCTCTCTGCTCCTCTCTCTGCACACATGCGTCGTGCAAAGCCCAGGTGAGGGAGGAGTGAGAAGGAGGAGGCAAAGCGTGAAGCCCTGGTCAGAAACCAAGCCAGAAAGCACCTGGGTCTTGAACTGCTCAGCCTGCACAACTGTAAGACCATAAATTTCTGTTGTTGTAGTCACCCAGTGTGCGGATGTTGCTGTGGCATCCCAAGCTGACGCCTAAGCCAACCTTGAGGATGTCTCTAAACTAGGAGTCTGGGGCTGGTGTGTGTTACCAGGGTGCTCACTCCCTGGAGTCTGTGACAGGGTGAGGGTGACAACCCTGCCCAGCCTGGTTCCGTGATCTTTTCCTTCTGAGCCTCTGTGGAGAACATATGCTGCCTCGCGCACTTGCCTGGAATGGACCACAGTTCTGCAGAAAGGTCAGAGGGGCCGTGGGCAGAGCTAAGCAGACTCCTGTACTGCGGACGGATTCACATCAAGAAGCGCTTCCCACGCCATCTCCCGGCGTCACCAGGTGCCTGGATGGACAAGAGCGCAGGGCCTCAAGACAAGGATGAGGTTTTCCCTTGGAGAGAAGGACACCGAGAAGAGGAGTCAAATGGGTGCGTGGACCCTGAGATTTAACAGGACAATTTCCCGGTAATTATACGTGTGAAAGCACGAGGTTCAGAGGAGGATCTCAGAGAAGCTGTGTGGACTGGCAAGCAGTTTCTCAGCAGCCTCTTGAAGAGGCACAGTGACTCTTATTATTGCACAGGACAACGGTTTCTTTTTATGTCACACCACTAGGTACGAGTCTGCCATCTGTTTTCAGTACTGCCTACTTGCACGGATCATCCCCGGGTACGTTCTCACCAAAGACTGCTCAAAAGGCAGACAAGAAGAGGCTGAAGTGGGCCTTGGCAGTCAGGGTCTCCACCCGAAGCAGCGTGGGGCTCCCCTAAGCAGGAGCTCATGTGTCTGTGTCAGTGTGTAACTGGCCTCTGGTGGGCGGGAGGTGGGGTTCCGAGTCTGGGCTCTGGGAGGGGCTGGGTGCCTGCCGGGTGCCTGTGCTGTAGTGTAGAGTCTCCTTGTCAGCACTCCCTGCTCCATTAGATCCCTTGACCGCCACGTTAGCTTCTACTGCCATGTGCGCCGTCCTGCCTCCCGTTTGCCCACTTCGTTGCCTGGAGGGTGGCGCCATCGAAGCCAAGGGGTGTCCCTCTAAGCCCTGTCCTGAAGGGAAGGAGGCGCAAGGTGGCCTCAGAAACCTCATCTCTTGGGCCAAGGCCCCTTAAGCAGCAGTGGCGCTGCGCTCCCTCCTCAGTGTCCCATGCAGTTTCATGGCCCTTGTCCTACCTACATTTAGCTAGCCCTGGATTGTTTCTAGAACACACAGAAGCCTTCAGCACCTCCACGAAGGCTGCTCTCAGCCCAGACACTGGCTCCATCCAGACACTGCCAGGTGAGACTGTGTGGGCTGCGAGCTGAAGGAAACACACGGAGTACTGCTCACCCTGGGTCTAGATTCCCTAGACCAGAGAATCCAGGCATGGTAACGCCTGCCTAGACACACGCTCAGGGCCTCATTTCTTTAAAAATTACTGGTTATATGAAGCCCTGTGTCAGGTACTGCTTGCTTCATTCAGGAGCAAGGAGTCAGAGCTCCTGTCCTAGACAAGAGAGTTTGGGTGGGGGTGGCCAAGCCACCAGAGGTGAGAGCTCGGCGTGGAAAGGGCTGTGACAGAGAAGGACACAAGGCATGTGTGTGTGCACAGTGGAGAAGGAAGACGTGCTCCAGGGCTGGGGTGATCTAGGAGGAAGAAAGTGTCCTTTCCAGGAGTTGGAACATCAAAGGCCCAAAGGACAAGAGAAAGACTGAGGAAAGAAACGTGAGTTCCAGGGGGGAGTGCACTGTAAGTGCAAAGGCCCTTCAGTCTCCAGAAAGAACTTTGAGGCATCTAGTGAGAAAGTCAAGGCCCAAAGAGCGGAGCAGAGTCGAGATGCTCAAATGGAAAGTGTGAAGAATGACGGACAAATCCTGGATAGAAAATCTCTCTGACGGGATTGTCTCATTTGGATACAGGTTCTTCAGAGAGAGAGAAGTCTCCAGCGACGGTCAGGAAGCTGCCCTGGGCTCCTGCTGCTGGGCCTGCACTGGGCCTTCTAGATGCACCACTTCCAGGGCATAACGGAGAGCTGGGAGGGGTGCAGACCAAGCTCCTCCGCACAAGGCTGGGCCCAGGTGCTGTCTGCGGGGACCTGGGGCAGCTGGAGACTGGTGCGTATTCAAGACATCCACAGGACTATACCCAGAATACGACGTGGACAACAAAAGGAGAGGCTGGTTTTCCAGCCTGGGTGAAATGAGGGGCAAGAAGTAGAATTATGGGCATAGGACTTTGGGATCTGGCACCAGAGAGAGAGGAAGTCAAGGAGGTAGTGTGGAAGGAAGGAGGGAAAGGGTGAGTGGGAGAAGGAAGAAGGGGAAGCAGCAAGGAAGAAGGGGAGAGAGAGCAAGAGAGGGAGAAAAGAGAGCATTTGTTCCATGGCATAGGTGATCTGGCCTCATACTGTATGCTAACGGGGTAGCCTCCCTCACACCAGAATTCTCTAGAAGAGTGCCCACTCTGATATGCCCCCTTCCCAGAGCGAATGCTTTTGTGCCCCTTGCTAGCAAGATGTCTTTCCTCCTGCTGCTTTTGAAGCACCGGAAGCCTACTGAGTCACTTGGGAGTGCCTGAGAGAGGGTGCAGGGTCCCAGATCAACTACATGAATAGTCACCATTGTCGCTTCCTAAGGGCCTGGTGTGTACCAGACATTCAGCCATGTGAGTTACATAAACGAATGCTTATTTCCCAACAGTCTTGCAAGTCGCTCGTCAGTCAAAGTCATGGAAGCGCCAGCTGAGGCCAGAGGCTCAAGTGATTTGCTCAAAGCAACACAGATTAGTGGCAAAGTGGCAGTGGGCCCCCAGTCTCACTAGTAGATGGGCCCGCCCTGTACCACCTGGTACCAGAGAGACCCTCTGGGTCTAAGTCAGGCCCTCTGCCTCTTCACACATTCCAGGACACTCCGACATTCCTGCTGTCTTAATTACTACCCACCGATAGGGAACTAATTACCCCAAACATGGCAAATGCACAGCGATACAGGTCCTCTCTCAGAGTTCTATGGTCGAGGGACCCAGGCATGGCTGGACTGGAGCGTGTACTTCCCAGTCCCTCCCAAGGCTGCGAGCAAGGTGGCAGCCCAGGGTCAGCGGTCTCATCTGTAGGCTAAAACAAAGACTCACTCGGTGGTTACGGACGGGATCCAGTTCCCAGTGGGCTGGAAGCTGAGGGCCTCGGTTCCTCTCTGGCTGCCGCACAGCCTGCTGTCTGTCCCTTGCCACCAGCCTCCATCAGGCGAGCCCGCAGGAGGAGCTGGAGAGAGAAAGAAGGCCTGCGAGTGGAAGTCTTGTTAGGGCTGGACCTCACGCAGAGGTGGCAGGCCGTCGCCTCTGTCAGATGCTGTCTTTGGTTAGCAACACACCACCGGCCTCACCCCGTCCCACAGGGGCATGAGGCCAGGAGGCAGGGAAGGCTGGCAGCCTACCACATCTACTCCTATCCCCCCCCGGCTATATGAGCCCTTTGGGCATCAAGCCCCTTGCTAGAGTGTGTGGTTGCAGCATGCTCTGTGGTCTGGTGTTCTACCCATCGCTTCCAGCAGGACGTTGGATGGGTCTCCCTGGGACTCCAATATCTGGAGTTCCCTCTGAGGGGCTGGGGTATGCACCGCTCGGGTCACCTGGGATGGGGTTCAGAGACGCTGAAAGAGGTCATGGGTGCCAGCTGTACAGGAGACGCTAGGATGAGGCCATCGAGGCCATCGGCCGGAATTCCCAGGTAGAGTGTCAGCCAAGAGCAGACCATTCCCAGGGAAGCCCAGGCTACACTTAGTACTGGGAAGCAGACTCGGGTCTTTTTCCTGGGCTATTTCATTGCCATATACACCAAGGGCCACTTTCAAAGGAACAAGGTATCTAACTATGAGATAAATAACCCAAGGTCGTGGAAGGGACTGTGAGCTGCCAGGTTCCTTTCCCAGGGCAGGAGGCAGCTGGCTGCAGTTAGAATGTAACTTGATACCTTCAAAGCCTTCACTGTGGATTCTGGGACATCTCTGCTCCTTCTGGCCCCATCTTCGTGTCCTTCAGCCCACAAACCTCTTCCCTGGACATGAGCCATCACCTAGTCACTGCGTATCAGCCCCCCTCGATGAAGTGTTTGAGACCAGTAAATAGGTTTGCCATCCACTGAACACAGGGCTGTGCCCATGGCAGACTGAGGAAGAGCAGTACTGTTCCAATTGCCAGGGTTACAGCCCAGATGGCCGAGTACCGTGGTAAAGCTCCCACAGCGACCGTGTCCCTGCCCCCTCCACCGGAACATACAAAGCATAAACCAGGGGATGTGGATGTTCCTGTGGACAGGGACAGCAAGTAGCATGAATAAAACCGCAAAGGGTGTCAGCGTTGATTTCCCACCCCAAGGCTGAGCTATGTGGGAAGCAAGAACCAGGGCAGCAGAGGGCGCTTGGTCACTGTTCCTGACTCTGGCTCTGTGGCTCCCAGGGTCTCAACTTCTGTGCCTGTGGCATCCTCTCCCCACCCTCGCCCTGACCAGGAGGAAAGCTGAGTGACAGGCGACCTTCAGGTGACCTAGAGAATTCGGGGCTGGCCAGAGGTTCTCTTGTCAGGACAGGAAGGGAGGCGGTTGGACTCGGCTGTGAGCAACGAGAGAGGCTAAGGCTGGCTTTGCCCTTGCACCTGAGGGACTGGCACACACGTGCTGCAGTCTCCACAACCAGCTCCCCCACTCCCGTCCCATTAGAAAGGGACATAGTAAACAAAGTGTTTTCAGCAGAGCCAGGCCTCCTCTGGGGAACAGACAAAAACCTACGTGTATCCCAGACATGGTTTCCATCCTGTCATTTGTCCTTGTTTGTCCAGGGTCTCCAGCGTGTGCAAGTGCCAAGATCGAGGCTCATTGGATTTGACAGCGAGTGGCAGAGACCTGTCCCACCCCTCGAGGAGCTAATGATCTGTCCCTCTGGAGGGACTTTAAATGCAACAGGCTCAGACGGGTGCTCTCCCCTGGGGATGATGTAAGACTGAGATGTCCACCCTGCGAAGCCAGGGCACCACCCTGGGCGGCCCCAGGGAGAGGCCGCCTCCCTCATGCACAAAGGCCCAGACTCAGGAGCAGCGGCAGCAGCAGCAGGATGCCAGAGACTTTCAGCTTCTCCCAGAAGTGTGATGTGTATGTACCTCAAAGGACTTCCTGCCACAGATCAGCAGAGCTCTCCGTTCTGTTCTGCTGGGTGTAATGAGGCCGAGGGCCTCTTCCGGCTGGGACACTCCACCCCAAGTCCCTGGCCTAGATTTCCACTGTGCCCCTGCAGATAAGAACACTGTTCAAGCAGTTGATACATTCTCCACAAGTCCTTGAGGCACTGAGATGCCTTGTTGACTAAAAGGATTGTTTCCCTTCCTCTCTCCCACTCTCCTTTGATGCATTCTCAGTCGGATTCCAGCCCCACCACACCATTCCGGTGGAGATGGGCAAACGACTATTGGAAAGTGATGATTATTAATTTTTGTATGATTCTGTCGGTGAACTCACTGGCCTAAAGACTGAGGCCAAGACCGATTTGTACATCGTTAGTGTTAAACTTTACAGAAAGTCACCCCCGGGTCCTGGCCAGTTATAACTTGCCACTCCTCAGCCCCATCCTCTTGTCAACAGATTCGGTGTGTGGGCAGGGGGGCTCTGCCTGATCCCTGAAATCGCTCCCCAATTCCCAGTGACTAGAGCCGCAGCTCCCTAAGCATCCACAATCAAACCCCAGGTTTCTCTTCCACGCGTTAGTGGAAGCCAAGGGAACAGTAGAGATAAGTGCAGATTGGAACCCGTGTCTCCCAGAGCTCCTGAGAGCCTCAGCTGTAATTCTTGGATGAGGGGACTCCATGAAGCCTTAGACTCAGGCCCCCGGAACTGTCCAACGTGCTGGCCCGGAGGATGCCCAAAGGAGTGAACAGAGCTGGAAATAAGCTCCCTAGAATCCAGCAGTGGGCCTTGAGGCAGTGGTATCTGAGACCCACGGGTTCTGGTGCAGGAACCTCTGCTTCCAGTTCTGATCTGCGGCTGGGGGAAGAAAGGATTTGCAGACGCACGGTGGGGTAAATATGTTAACCTGGAAGCAGTACTGCTAAATGGCACCCCACACAATGTGCACCCATTCACAATAACAACCGCGGAGTTGCAGTACATGACACCCGACTGGTACCATTAAACTCTCAGTGTTCGTCAATTTGCTATGTGAAAAACAGAATGAGACTGTGATTTTATTTACGTTATTTTGGTCCTCGTGTCCCGGCTCTCCTATTCCTTTCGCTTTGGCCACTTGAACTTCTGTAAACGGCCTGCTCAAATTTGTTGCTAACTTCTCTGTTGTTGTTTGTTCTTACGTGTATGTCTCTAGAGTTGTGCCACCAGGGCTCTTTCTATATCGCAGATGTGATTCTTCAGCTTGTCGTAATCAAAGAATGTCTTTGCCCCTGATCTCTCCCTTCTGCTTTCAATTTATTTCCTGTCTTCCGCGTGGACACCTTTCACTGGGGCTGACACACTGGCTGATTTTGTCAGCCTCACCACATCCATGTGAGGTTAGCAAGATTTACCCCAGTTTTGTAATGCGCAGGTCCAAGTTCAGATGGAGTTGAGGGATTTCCCCTCAGATTCTAACCTGATATCTTGACCTATCTGTGCAAGGCCCAAACTGCTGTGCAATAAGTCTGGCCCATGGCAGCTTGTAGACCAACACTGTGTCTCCCAAAGGCTTGTCTCTTCCCACACACAGAGGGAATGAAGGACATAGCAAAATTAGCGCCCTCACGTCCTCAGAGGAGTGTGTGCTACACACCCCAGGAGACAAGGTATTGCAGAAGAAGGGAAATGACAGTGGGCCCGCCAGGCAGAACTCTGTAGTGAGTGTTGGCAGAGCCAGGGGCCAGGCCCAGACACACCACCTTGCCTGAGTAAGTGACTCTCTCGGTTGCTCCTTTAAGTGAGAAAAAAGACAGTTCTGAGCTGCTGGTGCAGGTACTGAGTGGCTGGTGGTGAGGCCTTTGATCTCAGCTGAGATACAAGGGGCGGGAATATGCTCTACATCCTGCCAACATTTCAGAAGCTCACGAGCCTCCTCCTGGAAAGCTCTCAGCCCGGGCAGATGTTGCTAGTATCATCCAGATACTCGGGCATGTGTCTGATAAGGGATTAATAGCCAAAAGTTATAAGAAATTCCCACACAGCTCGAAAGCGAAGAACAAAAACACGAATCCCAATTTACAAACAGGACAAGACTCTGAATAGATGCTGTTTAAAAGAGGACACGTAAACTGTCAGCAGGCACAGGAAAAAGCGCTCAGTAACCAAGGAGCAGGGAAATGCACATCAAAATCAAAACGAGGTACCATGTGATACCTGTTAGGACGGCTACTATACAAGATAGAAGACAAGAGTGGGTGAGAGGCTGGAGCACAGGGAAGCCCTGGACACTGTTGGCGGAAATGGGGGTTGGTGCAGCCACTATGGAAGACAGTATATACATTCCTCAGAAAGTAAAAGTACAACTATCACAGTATCCAGCATTCGTTCTGGACAAATACCCAAAGAAAGTCAGATCAGTAAGCAGAGGAGACATCGGCATTCCCACGCCCATTGAAACATTATTTACACAAGCCGAGAGATGGACGTAGTCTAGGTGTCTGCCAATGGATGGAGAGATTAATTGTTCTCTAACTCTCTCTTCTCTCTCTCTCGCTCTCGCTCTCTCTCGCTCTCTGTCCCTCTTTCTCTCCCCTTGCAGGCACACACACACGCACACATGCACACAGACACGCACACACACACACATGCCCCACACAAGCACACTGGAGAATTTTTCAGCCACAGCAAAGAATAAAATCCTGTGTATTTTTTCTGTCATTTGCAACAAGAAGGATGACATAATCCTTTGTGCAATGAGCTGGAAACAGAGGGACAAACACTGTATTCTCTGACTTCTGTATAAAATCTAAAAGCACCTCATTCAGAGAAGGAAACTGAACAAACGATTGCCGTGGACTAGGGGTGGAGGGCGGTTGCAAGGCAGATGGGAAGATGCCCGCCGAAGGTTACGATCTGATGAATAGGGTGTGAGAAGCAAAGGTACAGCATGCTGCCTGTGCGGTACATGGTACACAGATGTATATCTGATATATATATGACATCCGTCCTGTGAAATATACGGTGCACAATGTGTATGATGCGATATCGCATAGATCTATTTCAGAGACACCTTATGCACATTATATATTATCAAGATCACCTAGTAATGCATCGATTATGTATTTAAGTCTATACACACATACACATTTATATGTGGCTAATACTTTAGTGTATACTTGAATTGGCCAGGCAGCAGAGCTCATATGTTTTCCCTACAAAAGCAAACTAGTAACTCTATGAGGGGTGGATGCATTATTATGCCTGATCCTGGGAATCATTCGCCATGTGAAATACCTGGACTCCTCATCCTGGACTCCTTAAATGTTTACAGTTTTTATTAGTCAAATATTCCTGAGGATGGTGACGGGGAGAAACCTCACAAAGCCAGGAGCAGGAAACTGACTGACTGTGAGAGCCAGGCAGAACATTTCCCTAGTGCGGAGCCCCAGTGGAGGGGCGAAGTTTGTGCTGAGTCTGAATGCAGGCTCGGCGGTCCCCGCCTGGGAGAGCAGCACCATCGGTGGCAAGAGGAGAGAGAACGCCTGTGTGTGGGGGCTGCAGAGGAAAAGGGGTTCTGCCATGAGGGTGCGGAATCTCGGGCCTGTGCAAAGGGAGACACGGAAGGGCTGCTTGTCCAGCGGAACGGCGATGGCCCGGGCAGGACGATGGCAGGCAGAGGCCAGCGCAGCAGGGCCATCCCTTTCTGCGATGATGTGCGGTGCCAGTGAGTGCACGGTGGGCAGTGGGCAGACGGTTCTGCTTTGGACAGGCCAGCATCAGACTGGAGAAGGCTGCACGGGGTGGGACCGTGCGGGGACAGGAGCAGCAGGGAAGGCGCCTTCTGGTCCAGGCCTGCTGCACTGCCAGGTTTCGAGTGTGGCCGCAAATTTCAATGTATCGTTTTGTTTCTTGTGTCAACAAACGTTCACTATCCCAAGCAAACACACACACACACTCACATACACGTGTGGCTGCATGCACACACAGTCATACAAGACTCTCCCTGCCATCCCCTGCCCAGCGCCGTAACTAAGCTCCCGGGATGAGACAAGAGCTCCGAAGCAACCTCTGCCTGACAGGGTTCCTGCCTCTGCGTTCCCGACCTCATGTCCCCTTGTGCATGGCTGAGGCCCTGGGCTGTGAGGCCCCATCCTCTTGGGGAGAGGAAACAAGGGGAGCTGAGCTTCAGTCCTGACTGAGGGCCCAGTTCTGGAGAACACAGGCCATGTCAGGAGACGCGTGATAGGCAGGCTATCAGAAGAGCGCCGTAACACCACATACAAAGCAATTGATGGAACTGAGATTAACAGCTTCCTCTCTTCTGTACCTGAGCAGCCCCCTGGGCTGAGGGCCAGACCTGAGGGAAAGGACAGCTGGACTTGAAATGCTGCCACCTGCCTGCAGCCCACCCGCATGTCAGTCTTATTCAAAGACACTGGCCCTCTGATAAACAAGGGAAATGAGTTTACATGGAAAGCCCGCACGAAGTAGTGTTTATTCTCTTGGCTTTGTACAGGAAACCTTCTGACTGAGGAGGAAAGGATATGTGGATGTTACTGTGCCTCGTGAGGCTCTTCGATCGCCAAAATAAATGCCATGTGCTGGTGCATCTGCCTGCTGATCCTCAGTGCTGTGATTTCTAACCAGGCCTCCTCCAAGTCTCCAGTTTAAAGGGAGGACTATTCCCCAAAGTCCCTTGCGGACTTGTCCTGAGGACATCATGTTGCAGGACACATCAAGGTCACCTCAGGAAGCCTGCAAGAAGGCTCTTGCCACAGGAAGAGGAGCAACGTGTAGCTGCAGACACAGCAGCCTGTTGCAGGGCCCTGGTCCCGAGGAAAGGAAGGGGTGGTTGGGAGGGGTCCG
>PVJO010034263.1:0-11151 GCA_004026905.1 Hystrix cristata | reverse complement strand
ACTTCCTATTAGCAGATGGAGTGTACCTAGAAGAGGTGGATCACTGGGGGTGTGGCCTAGAAGTATATCTCCCACCTTTGCTCATCCTTTCTCTCTCTGCCTCCTGGCTGCATCACATGAGCAGCTTTCCTCTGCCACACTCTCTCACCACATGCCTTTCCAGCCTTGATGCCAGGCAACTATGCACTAGAGACGTGCCAAAATAAACTTCTCCTCCTTAAAATTGTGGGTACTGGGTATTCTGTCCCACAGACTAGCAAGTCATTGACACGCTATGGAGCTGAAATACCAAAATTAAGCATCTTATAGAACTAAAAATTATCCACTCAGAAATACTACCTCTGGAATCTCAGTCAACTCAATACCAGGAGAATTTTAATCAAACAAGCGATGGGAAAGTCCCTCACTGACCAGTTTGATATACTACTGTACTGGTTAGGTCTGGGTGAAAAATCATTGGCTTTAGAGTTCTCAAAACTACACATATAGTTAAAAGTGACAGCAAGGAGTGTTTAAAGATTAAATGAGATCATGGCTAATAATGGACCTAACAGACATCCAGCACTGATTCTCTTCTCTTTACATACACTTTTGGCCTCCTCGTTTTTTCACAATACTAACTTACACAGTTTTCACTATAGAACTTTTCATTTTATACCATATTATTTATTTGAAAGTATTTTAACAAATACTATTGCATTTCCTCTTCAAATTTAGACTTCAGAAATTAGAAATAGTTATGTCAATTTGAAAATTGATATTCAGAGATATTAAAGGCAGCAACAATGTCCAAAATTCTAAATAAATCCTTACTACTAAAATTACATGTTACTCTCAAAAATATGTCTTAAATGCAGAGAAAAGTTCTAACAGTGTGTCATCTAAATAATATCTCCATATCCACTACATGATCACCAATAATATCAGCTATCAATTGCCTTTCTTATGGGATTGAGAATTATATTACCAGAATGCTAAAATCCTAAAATTATAGAATCAAAGCAGAATACCACCAAAATTTACCCAAGTTTCAATAAATGGCAATGAACTTATGCATGTTTTAGATATATTCAAACCTTTAAGAAAAAAAAGAAACCTCAGCTACTAAGTGTACAATATCACCTCTGAGGACTATTTCAGAAATATTCCCTTGGGAAGAGCTGCCACTTAACTATCAGTCCCATAAATTAAAAAGAACATTCGAATCAGTCATCAACCCCAAGGGCTCCAGGCTCCACAGAGCTTAGGACAAAATACTGACACATATGACAAAGAGTAATCCCCTTGCCAGTGACTCTGACCTTGTACCTCATTAATTTTGTTCAGCTTTTATTTTGTGACTTTATCCACAATCAGAATAAGTCACCAACCACTTCAAATGCTGAACCTGCAACCCACAGGACATTCAGAAATAGTAAAGTGTGCCAATGAGGCATTATCTTCTTTTATCTTTCATCCTGAACAGTGCATTTGAAACAAAAATCCTATAAAAAGCTACGCATCGCGACTGGCATCATTGTGAACAGCCCCAGTCCTACGAGACTCAAAGGATTATTTCAGAAATTTTATAGATCCAGGGTGATCCATCAAATGACAGTCCCTCTTTTAATTGGCAGTAAAAAGTGAGCACCATCAAAGCCCCACACAGAGACCTCAGTGGTGACAAGAAGAGCCACGTAACTAGCCATAAAACCTGAGAAATATTAGTGACCTGAAGCTCTCACAACACAGCTCTCACAATCACATTCACTAATGTATTTCATTTATTCACACTACTGCAAGAGGTGAGAAAAAAGAAGTTGCTTATTATTCTTATTTCTATTTTTGCCCTTTTTTGACCCCTTCATTGTTCCAAGAAAATCTTTTTCTCTGTCAGACAAGATGTTTTGAGTCTTTATCAGCAGAAGTCTTTTTAAAATGTCAGGGCTTCCTATCATTTATAAATGAGAATAAATCAAACTTTGCTGAATTTTGAGTGCCATATGTAGAACAAGGTACTTCACATGTCATCTCCTTGAATCATCCCAACAACAAATGAAAGATGGGTCAAAATTACATACAGTTTCTTATAGTACAAAAAAGTAAATAATACTCTTTTGTTTTTTAAATGCTCACCCTTTGCTCTTAAATCCCCAGTTGCAAAAAGGACAGAAATTTCAGGAAGAAAAACATCTTTACAATCCAAGGTAGCTTGTTTTGAGTAATTACCCAGTCTTTCACCATTTTGCCCAATTTTCATGTTTTCCTTCTTCAACTCTCCTTCCCAAGATGGTAATAATATTCAAAGAAAATTCTAACCATTCTATTGTCCTTTAGTGAGACCTTGAGGACAAATCAATAATAACAGTGTTCCAGAGAGAGACAAAAATATTTTAACAATAAAATCAAGGGAGAAGATTCCAGGCTAAGGGCAGAGCAAACATTTTCAGCAATTTAAAAGTGAGAGAGAAGCAGGTGCAAACAGAAAGCAAGTACATTTGTCTGGGGTCACTGGGATAAAGTGAACCACAGGCTTAGGGGGTACCCTGAGAATGGTCCACACTAAGTTAAAAGTTTCTTAAACTCCATGAGTTAGAGCAAAGAGTCAGCGTCACTACAGGAAGCTGTTAACCATAAGGTAAACGGGAATAGATGTGACAAAGCCTTGTCTCCTAACAAGTGTCCTAATCAACACAAAGGTTCAGCTCAGTGCCTTCAAAAACCAGTGTGAAGAGAAAAAGGTTACTGGATGTAGACAGGAATTACCAAAGAAAGAGTGTGAGAGGGAGGAGCAAACTGGTGCCTTCCAGGAGTAATCAAGGAAACCAACTTTCCTGGAGGAGATTTGGAGAAGTCAAGTTCAGATCATGGGACCATGAATTCTTTCACAGGATTCAATTCAACCTGAGACAGAACTGACAGTGTAACTTTTTCCTTTACGGACAGGAGGGGTAAAATACAGATGCCCATTGCTGGAAGCTAGCCGTGGGGTAATTTACCAGAGATACAGGAAAAACACAATGCCTCTCCTCTGACAAGGCCAAGAAGCTCAATTAAGAGCAGGTCAAATCTGGAGGAGAAGACACCTCTTGGGGTGCCTCTGGAGAGAAAAATCAGGCTAGGTTTGAAACTAAAAGAAAATTTAAGGGAGAAATTAATGAGACATCAGCCTTACATTGAGAAAATAGCTAACCCAAACTGAAGTACACATTTCTTTTAATGAATGCTTTCAACTATAGCCATTATGGACAGAAGTGTGTTTCTGTGATTATATTTAAAGATGTCTGCATATTCAGAGAATGGAGCATACTTAATATATTTATAACAGATTTCATTTTGTATGGAGAAAATACAGATTATTTATCAAGAATGTGGTCTCTGATGTTTATATTTTAATCCTGACTCTCCATTTAATGCCATGTGACATAGGTCACTTAAACTACCAAAACCAGTATCAGCACCAAGAAAATAGAATCGTTTTACACAGGAGTCTATGATCTGCAATGAATGATGAATTCTCCCTTTCACTGAGTCTACTTATCTTCTCCATCAGTGTGCGTACAGTGCTTTGTAGTTTCCAGCTTAGCTCACCTTTGACAAAATTTATTTCTTGATCTAATCCTGTGCAATGGAAGCCATAGAGGAGATGCTTCAGGTAATTTTGTGTTTGCCTCTTTACATTAAACCAATTTTTGTCGTAAAAGCATTATCAAGTTTTTTGTTTTTTGGGGTTTTTTTTTTGTTTTGTTTTGTTTTTTGGTGCTGGGGATCGAACTCAGGGCCTTGTGCTTGCAAGGCAAGCACTCTGACCACTGAGCCAAATCCCCAGCCCCTGCATTATCAAGATTAAGAGAGTTAACACTTCTAATAATTTAGACCAGTACCTGGATGTTTTCTGCAGCATAAATACTCAACAAATGAGTATTTGTTGAATTAAGTCTCTTGGTTCTCAGAAGACCGGAGAAGCCCAGGATTCCAATTCTTCACCCACTTCTTTCCTACCCAATACCAAAGATACTGTTGCTGTATTTTTAGACCAAGAGGCAGAATTATTTTAGTCCTTGATTAAGAGACATTATGTTCTTTACCAGCTTCAGGCACAGGAAGAGGACTCAGTTCCAGGTATAGAGAACTCTTGCTCTGATGTACCATCACCCTCTACTCTCATTTATAAAACTCCAGCCTCTTAGACATGTGTCAAATATGAGTATCTCTGGGGTCTTTGTAGATTTAATTTATCCTCATCCTCTGGCTTTCTTTCTCCTACTTTACAGTTCCTCAGAATTTCTCTGCCTTTGAACTAGATGTGTATCTTGTTGCACTGTAACAACTCCATGATTTGCGGGTGTGCTACCCACTTATTACATCACTTCAGTCTACCACACTAAAAGTCTCCTGCTGTGTATTTAACCACCAACACCAGTGATTAAAAAATATAGAAAGTTCCCAATCTAGGAAACAAAAACTTTAGGTGGAAATAGTTTTTAACACCCACACATAAAAGGGGGTCTTAACATTGATTAGTATTAAGTCATTTCATGAAGTAATACCCGATCATGCTTGTATTATTCTCTGAAAATCAAACTGATTTCCTCCTGCATTTTCATTGCTATTTTAAATATTTGTAGTATAAGTGTGCATATTTAAGAATAAAATCACATTTCTTTTTAGGTGTTTTCTGGATTCCTAAAGCTACCTCATATTTTTTATGTTGGACTAAACTTCTCCATTAAGATTCCATATTGTTATAAGTGAATTCCTAATAAGCATATTATGAATACTATGTACAAATGCTCAATCAACTCAATCTATTATTATCTTTTTGAAGTAGCTCGAAACCACATTTTAAACTGTTTTAATAATTCTAGTGAATATGATATTAATCAAAAAAAGTTTTAAATAAACACACAGGTAGAATTTTTAAAGTCACATATTATAGGGAATCTAATTCATTCTGACCAAAATAAAAGTAGATCCATATTCTACCCAAATCCACAGTATTACTGCAATGAGAATAGAAAATAATGAGGAACCAAATAATTCACTCAGTACTTTACTTTTACTCCCAGAAATAGCCTTATAGAGAGGAAGACTAGAATTCCTGACCAACGCATGCTGGTTAATTTCTCCCTTTTAGAATAAGATTCACAGTATGGATTTAATGATTATTAAATATAAATAGAAAAATGGTCTTATTCAGCCTCAGGGTCTCAACAAGTTTATTTAATTAAATAACCAATATTATGGTACAGACATGATAAAAGACATTTTCCCATAAAAATAATATTACAGACTACTCAATAGCATAGAAAGACATTAGTATTTTAAGAGCTCTTTGATTCTCATTTTTGTTGTTTTGTTTCATTTTGCTTCATTTTGTGTGGTTCTGGAGGTTGATCCTAAGGCCTACTGTAGGCTAGGCAAGCACCCTAACACTGAGCTACATCCCTAGACTTTTTTATTATCTTATTTTTAATTCTGAGACAAGGTCTTGCTAAGTTGCTCAGGCCGGGCTCCAACCTGCAATCCTCTTGCCTCAGCCTCCCAGTGAGATGAGATTATGGGCATGAGCCACCATGCTCAGTCCATCTTGATTTTTGCAAAATAAAATTCACTTATAAAAAAATCTAAAAATGAGGGCAGAATTCAGGTTTTGGACAACTCAAAGTTTATGCAATAGTGGGAAGGACTATTTTAGGAAAAGAAAAAAATTATGTCTACCAAATTACCTAGGTCCCTTTCAGGGCCTAGAAAGGAACAGTACAAGCTTCATTAACTCCACATAAATCCTCCCTCATCTAAAAGTTTCCACCCTAAAATTTTAATAGGTATATACCTAAATAATGGGATGACCAGTGATCTTTTCCATGTTTTCTGTCCCTCATTATTTTCTTAACATTTAAAAACCAGATATACAATTACTTTCTCAACAGGAAAAAAATACTTTTAAGAAAGGGAATCTTCACAGAAATGTAAAGCATATTTTCCCCTATCTGAGCAAAAGAAATTGATTTCAAATGCGATACAGGCCCAAAATATTAATGGAAGTTATCCTTCAGGAATGGATTTATATATTCTTTTTTATATACTAGATTTAATGAATTTTCTAAAATGAATATTCATTTTTTACTAAAAAAAAAGATAAATTAGTAATTCTTTTAAATCTCTAGAGAATTGATTTACTTGCCCTTATATATAAATTCACCCATCTAACCTACCCCAGTGGTCCAGAACTTACAGACCCTTCCATGTTCCCAGCATGCTCCAATTCCCTCAAGACTCTGCTCCAAAGTAACTCCACTGTGAGGCCTTCCCTTGACCATCTATATTTTCTTGATGTATGTTCCTCATCTATATTCTCACAGTACCTCATAAATAATTCTACTAAGAGCCATCTATTGTAATTCTCGTTCATACAAAAGATCTCTAATTCTTTATACAGGCTATGATTGATTGATTCTCAACTCCTTCAAAATACCAGATTGCTATTGAACATGTCACAGTGTTTCTGTCACAGTGTTTCTCCTCCACTAAACATGTCCCAGGTAAGGGTTAATTATTACCCTCCTGCATCCTAGAGTTTGCTTCTATCAATATATGCATGATCCAAGATCGAGACGGCTTCAGGATATAGTGGCAATCATATATTTCAGATTTCCCACACTCAACAAACGGTCGACCAAGGCTCTGGGGTTTTGCCAATATGCATGTTTCTGATGGTACACTTGGTGCAGTTGCTTTTAAGGTCTTTGGGCCCAAACCACTCAAGAAAGAGGACTTCGAGAACCATTTTGGAAAGTAGCAAGAACAATGGGATAAGTGTGTTTGAAATGAGGGGAAGCATTTTGAAGGGGAAAGAGGGGAGTAGGAAAGAGACAGAGATGGAGGGAGGGAGGGAGACAGAAAAACAGAAACACTGGAGACACGATATACCCTTCAAAGGTTCGCTTCCAGTGACATACTTCCTCCAACCAAGTCTACCTCTTAATGTTTCCACTACTTTCCAATAGTGTCACTGGCTGGGGACTAAGTCTTCTACAAGTGAGTCTTTGAGGAATGGCCTAGATCCAGAGTAGTGTGTGTGTGTGTGTGTGTGCGCGCGCGCGTGCACGCGCACATGTGTGCATGTGTGTATAGAAGCATGATCAAAACACAATGAATGTTTTTTAGATTTTATTACAGTAAAAGATACATCAATCCTCCTCAAAATACTCCCCCTTGCTTTGAATACACTTATCCCACCATTCTTGCCACTTTTTGAAGCAGTTCCAGAAGTTCTCTTCCATGTCTTTACTTGTGCTATCACAGCTGCCTCAATATCCCGAATTGATTCAAACCACATACCTTTCATGGTCATTTTGACTTTAGGGAAGAATCAGAAGTTGCACAGTGCCAGATTCAGTGAATAAAGTAGGTGAGGACACACAGTAATGTTTTTATGAGGCTGCCTTTCCACTGGATGGCATTTGGCAGTAGCATTCACCATAAGTTTGATCACATCTCTTAAGACACTCTTAAAAGAGGCTTTGTAAAACTGCTTCAGAAATTGCCAAAAACAATAAAATAAGTGTGTTCGAAGTGAAGCGAGTATTTTGAGGGGATTAATGGCAATGTATTTTACTATAATAAAATTTTAATTCAAATATTAACTGTACATTTTGATGACATCTCTTGTGTGTTTCTCTACATATTCAAATATATAACTGAATAAATATGGAAGAAAAATGCTTTTCATATTGAATATATGGTACTATTATAGGTTAAGTGACATAGAAGGCTTCAAACTAACCAGAAGAGGAGAAGAAAAGAACATCTTCAGCTGGTGAAGCGGAGAACAGGAACACAAGCAGACAGAATGAGAAAGGAAGGTTAATCGTTGGACAGATATTGAAAGATGGGCAGTATTACAAACCGCAGAGTCACAAATGTAGATATTTCCAAGCATAGTAAGTGCATTCACAAAGTTCTGTGGCAGCAAATCACATAATGTATTCACTCATAGAAATTTACCTCCTAGGCTATATGGTAGGTAGTATACTAAGTACCAGGATATAATGATGACTAAAAACAGACATGATGCCCGTCCCTAATACTTACTGTCCAGGGAGTAAGACAGACATGGAAATATTCAAGCAAATGGAAAAATGCTAACAGGACAAATTAATGTATTTCGATACATCCAAATTTTCCAATTATATAAACACTCTGAAGAATTTAGGGTACTACCAGTGACTGAGTATAGAAGGCTTGATGAATCTAAGAACAGTAATGTTAAGGATGTTTGGCCCAGAAGAAAAGGGAAGCCAATGGCCATTCTTGAATAGGAAGTGGCCTAATCAGAGATAAGCTTTAAGACGAATAATTTGGCAGCAATTTCCAGGATAAGCTGAGAAAGAACAGCCAAGTAGTTGGGAAGTTTGCGTGTTAAATTAGGGCAAATATCTGAGGGAGAGAGAGATGGTGAGAGTCTACACTATGGTCAAATAATTAGGGATGGAATGTAATAATTAAAGAATTAAAATGAGTTGTGAACTGTAGTTTGGGGAAAGTAAAAGGATAAAGTAGTTACAGATAAGAGCAAAGCAGAAGTCTAACTGAAGGAAAATGATAATAATAAATCATCTGAAAACACTTGAAGACACCAGGGTACAGACTTAAATTTGTTAAGAAAGATGCAAATAGGGCACCAGGAAGCTGTATTCATCAGGAGCTGAAAATGAGAGCACAGTGCTTTGGAAAGAAGGGAAGGCAGGAGACAGATGGGAATTTACGCCTGAGAATGAATCTTGTTACTCAAAGAGAAACCACAGACAGACCAAAGACATCTTCTTAGGCTAGTTCTTGACAAAGACCTCCAGAAAGAGGCCAGAAAAAAACCAAGCAAAGAAACTGAAGGATGTATTAGTGCAGGAAACAGAGAAACAGAGCCAGTGAGTACAGCCATCGATGATTTGAAACAGATATGGACATACAGAGAGAGAGAGAGAGAGTAAAAGTAATTGGTTCATGTGATGATTATGTAGAGTGAGAAGTCCTGTCATCTGCAGTCAACAAGCTGGAGACAAAAGAGAGCCAGTGATGCTACTTCACAGCCAAGGGAACCAGCAATGACATCTCCAGTCTAAATTTGAAGTCCTAAGAAGCAAGACAGCCAAAGGGGAAATCCCGCTGTAAGACAAGAGAAGAGCAGCACAGACTCCAGCCTCCCAGCGCAGACCTTTCGGCCTCCTGATACAGACTTACACAGAACTCTACAGGGAGCGCCAAGTCTTCAGGCTTTGACTGCATCCTTCAGACCCTCAGCATGCAGACAGCACTTTACACTCTTCCACACCTGACTCTACAGGCCACCACTGTAAGCCCACCTTGTAAATCCTTATATATTTATGTATCTCACATTAAATCTATTTCCCTAGTAAACTGACTGATACAGTTTTAAATGTTAATCTCTTCCAAAAATATCCCTCACTGCCATACTCAAAAATAATGTTTCACCCAATATCTAGGCACTCCATGGCCCAGTCGAGACATAAAATTAACCTCCACAAAGAGAAACATCTAGAGAGTCACATCCATCCTCTCCTTTCAAAAGGGCAAACTGCTAACATAGAAGAAAAGAAAGTTGAATCTAAGGTTCTTGTTTTCGCTATTCATCTTGCCCTGTGATATTTGCAAGGTACCAGTCATTACAACAAAACCTCACATAATATTTGGTCTCAATCACCTTGCAGTGGAAATAGTCGTCATCCTATCATCAGCCAACAGAGGGTCACTGGCAGTGGGCTCCATGTGTAGCAGCCTAGTCACTTCATAAGGCAAGATGAACACTTTAGGTTTAACCTGAAACATTCTGGAAACTCTCATAGACAGTATGGCTTCTCCCTTTCTTTTGTTTTGGTATTGTCCACTAAGACCTACTTTCATTCTGAAGTATAAATTTCCACCATCTCAAAGGAACATCTAATTTTGTAATCCTGGGACACCATAGGTATGATTTTCATTTTAGCATTTTGTGGAATGAAGTGAAACACAGTAGCACAGCCCAATCTATCATGTGTTTATTTCATTAGATCAAGAAGAAAAAAAATTACAACAATGTCAATTGCATCAGTAACTTATTTCGTATAACTTGAATCATATAAACACAGCAGTTACTTACACACACACACACACACACACACACACACACACACACGCACGCATTCCCCTCCCACAAAATTTGGACCAATTAATAGAAGAAAGCAGACGTTCTAAGGAAAAGATGCCTAAACTTGACATTTTACACCTGGCATGGAAAAAGTGGCAGTTTACACAGAATGTTATTTTTTCAGTAGCCATACCTGCACACAAACACAAGCAGGCCAGGCCCTGCCCTGTTTAGAATTAATCCCTACAGTACTTTTAGAATAGAGTCAGATCAAAATAACTACTAATTCAACCACAAAAACTCACAGCACATACACACAAGTTAGTAGAAAGAGATCACAAAGGACTGCATTATTTGGAAATGTCTCACCAAGAAATCCACAGTCCAGTGAACACTTCTGAAGCAGCTAAGTTAACCTAGATGTGGTTTCCATGGCAATAAATACTGAACTGAGATCTGCTACTATCTTGAAGAAGGGTCAGAAATCAGTAAAATACTTCATTCAGTGATAAAATATAATTATCAAAACCAATTACAATTGCCCTCACCACTGTCAAAAATAACATTTTCTGAGAATGTGGGTGCTTACTCCAACTTAAAACAAAACAAAAGGGATATTTACAAAGTCACTAAATAGTACAGTGATTTTGTGTTGAACCCAAACAGATCTATATAAGTAACAAACAAATCATTTAAGGCCTGGGTAACCTCTAGCTGTGATCTTCAGAATGACAACATTCTCCTATTTTTAAAAATGGCCTAAGGAATACACAGTTTTTGTGAATGAATGCTTTAAATAAGAAGCACTGACCATTTGTTAGCTAGACCCAAAATTAAACTATTGTGATGAGCAAACAACAAAGACATCATGTGTTAATGACAGACAGATACTTTCCCAAGGACCTCTGAGTCAATTTTGACTGGTACTTTTCTCTCAAGGAGACAGTGAAAGAGACTATATTCTATGAATATAGGTCCAGAATACCTCAGAAATGTATGTGGCCTACTTCACAGAAATCATTTAA